>CAUYSK010071883.1:0-12610 GCA_963575035.1 Avahi laniger | reverse complement strand
GAAGTCAGAATTACACTTTAAGACATTTTATTGTAAGCCCTTACTGTGTTTCCTTATGGCACTTCTCACATTCTGTGGTCAATGTTTTTCTATCTACTTCTACTACTATACTGAGATCCGTAACACAAGGGCTCCTATTTTCTCTTTGTATCCTCAGTGTATGCGACATACATGCAGTATCTGTGACATACATGCAGTATCTGCGACATACATGCGACATACATGATTCTCAGTACTTATTGTGATAAATGGTATCTGTGGGAATCTTTGGTAGATCTGAGGGGACTCAGTCTGTTGAGGATGTATTAGCTGGACAGGGGGGTGGTCCTTAACCTGGATTCTTCGGACCTCCTAAAATTACATGCAAGCATTTGGGTGTAAGTATGTGTGTCGTTTTCAGGAGTGAGGGATCATCCCTTTCCTCAGATTCTCAAAGGGGTCTAAGGCCTTACCATGATTACAAAGCACTGAACAAATGGAGATCTTCGGGAAGTGTAGTTTTGCAGCCCTCTCTAGCTCAAGAAGACCTCTCGGGTGAAACACTAAATGATGGTTCATATTAAAGGCAGAAACATGAGTAGGCGGAACGTGCATGTGACCTAAATTTTTCCAAGTGAAGAAGATGTAGAAGTAGTGAAAGACAACGGCTCTGTGGTGGCAAGATGATGTTTGTAAGAAGAAAGAATCTTGTAGATGGTAGGCAATTTCCCTCACGCTTCCTGAGCTAGCAATTGATAGCTACCCGGTCTTTAAAGAAGTGTGTTCCAACTAGAAGCGTAACTGAGAAGCTTCGAAATCACCATCGGAACAGGCTGTTGTAAATGAAGAGCACTTAGAATCACAGAACTCAAGGAAGAAAAAGTTATCTCTGGGGAAAAAAGGTCTTGTGGATGCCACCTCCCTCCCTTTTTCTTCTGCAAATTTCGGTCTGTCAGATTAAAATAATGTTTTTAAATGATAAAGATTATACACACCCAAACAGAAAGAAGTTCTTGCTGGATAGCCATTAAAATATTTATGGTAATTTTGTCTCAATGCTGGAAAATTGATAGTTTTTTACTTTTGTCTGATTATTTTTTCACAACAAGCATGTTTTGTTTTATAGAGATGCACACAGAACAGACTCCATTTCCAAGAAACAATGGTAGGACAAGAATGTAAAAACCAGTGTTCTAAAAGAAAGCGCTCATAGGAGGACACAGTACTTCTGGAATTGTGTTTGATAGGCTGTGAAGCTCACAATCATCAAAGGAACACATTAAAAATGCAGGTTCCTGGGTTTCACCTCAGTTCTACTGAATCAGATTCTTTAAGAATGGGCCCTGAGAACTGGCAATTTAAAAATTCCACATTTTTAAAAAAAACCTAGTTGATGAGGATGAAGCATATTCAACAAGCAAGGTTCACACCTAACAGTCAACTCTTCTTCTCCGTATATGTATGTGACTTAGACACTGAGAAAGCACAGGACACAGGTGAGCTTAATATGGTGTTTTCATTTAATGAAACTGATTTTTTTTCACCTTCTAAAACATTTTCTTATGCATCGAAAAATGTATTTATGATCTGCAGTTGGAGATGGTGGTGGCGGGGAAGGGAGCCAGTATACGTTACGAGCTGCCAGTGTCGCATATCCATACAAAATCCACCTTTCCGGGAGTGGAGGGTGAAACCACTCACCGTATCCCTGCAGACGGCATACTTCATCCTGGACACTGGAGTATTTTTCACTCTCTTACCCCTCTACAGGGCAGGTTAGAACTGATAGCTAGGGGTAGTAATAAAGCAAGGGGCTGCCTCTCTCAGGAGGTGTTGATCAATACTCAGAGCCCTGAGGACCATGTCATATCGGAAAGGATTGGATCGTCACCTGTCAGGTTTGTTAGAGCTGCCACTCTTGCCTGTGCTGGGAAGCTGGATTCTAAAGATTTCAGGCCACCTAACTTTTAATTTATTCTATCATGTCATATTTGATAACCCTGTATGTCATTCTAAATTCTTTTTGAAACAGAGAAGAGCAAAAAATATTCTGGTTCAACAATTCTATTTTGACAGATCAATATCAGCCTAGTTTCCAAATATAAACAGGTGGACTGGATGCTGTTTCTATGCTTCTAGGTAAGAAATTGCATTTTGTGTGTGTGTGTGTGTGTGGAGGCAAACCTGCCTGGGTACACACCTCGCTGGTGATTCTTCATGGAGGTAATGGGATTTCCTTAATCGAGCCCATTAAACTATCTTCTTGTAATTATCTCGGGGGCCAATCTATCTACGTAATGGGCGCTGGAGGAATCAAACCTTCGTGTTCTTACAAAGGGAAATGTTGTGGATGTGTCAGAAGAAAACGTTTTGAAGAATTACTGGCTAACCATCTCAGCAGCCGGGGCGGACTCTGCTGGGATACTGCAGGAAATTGTTGGATTTGGGGACTTTATTGCTCCAAAGGGTATTTCTTTTTTCATGGGCTTTTTAATAAATCTAAAATGCACATGACGGCGGTGGCACAGGGGACTCCACGCCATCTGGTGAGGCTGGGCAGGCTTCTGCCTGCCTGTTTGCTATGTGGGAAGACACTAGACTCTTCAGGTTGGAGAAGCTGCCAAAACTCTGGATGGCTTTGGGTGTAACTGACCACCAGCTCTGCTGCCGTACTGGACCGGGGAGGCCAATCGTCTTGGTCCCCCTTACCTGGACCCTTAATGCCTTGATACTGTGGACACGTCTGACAATTTTTCAGCTAGTGCCATTTGAAGATATTCAAATCATGCAATGACATTCTGATTTCTTTATCCACTGGCCTTTTTTTTTGCAAATTTTTAATGTGCAGGGAAGAGAATGAATTTATAGTGAGGAGGAAATCATGAAAAGCTAAAGATTAAATAATGAATGAAAACATAATACATGTGTAATTATAATATTATGGGTTGATTTATATCCTCCCAAAATTTATTTGAAGTTTTAACTTCCAATACCTCAGAACGTGACCTTATTTGGAAACAGGGTCATTGCCGAAGTAATTAGTTAAGATGATGTCATTAGGGTGGGTCCTAATCCAAAATGACTGGTGTCCTTATACAAAGGCGAAATTGGAACACAGAAACAGATACGCACACAGGGAAAACACCATGTGAACACAAAGGCAGATGGGGGTAATACATCTACAAGGCAAGAAATGCCAGAAATTGCCAGCAAACCACCAGAAGCTAGGAGACAGACCTAGAACAGTTTCTCTGTCACAGCACTCAGAAGGAACCAACTCTACCTACACCCTGATCTTGGACTTTTAGACTTCGGAACTGTGAGATGGTATATTTCTGTTGTTTAACCCACCCAATTTCTGGTATGTTGTTATGGTGGCCCTAGCAAATAATGTAGTAAAACATGAACTAGGTTCCTTGCCAAACATTTTGCTTATATTATTTAATCCTCTTTAACAACAGCCTATTGGTTTGAAGATTGGCATCAGCTATTAACTGGTGGGAAACGAATGGCTGGAGCAGGGAGAGAATTCTTTTTCTTCTCTTTTCACGACCAACAATGCATTCAAATAGAATTTTCAAGGTATGCTGGACTGAAAGGACCTGGGCAATGGTGTAGGGTTCATATATTCCTTTCGTGTGTGGCTTTGCCAAAAATTTACCAAACTATCATAAGGGATTAAAGTTAGGCATTATGTTCAGGGCTCTCCCAATTGTGATACATGTAAGATAACGTTTTCGAGAGAAGGAAAGGTGAGGTGGTACCTGTACACTTAATGAGAGGGAATTGGTATTAATTTTAGCTCAGTGATCTGATGGCATTTTTTACTTCCAGACTAAACGCTACTCCCTTCTTCCTCCCCAAATCTAATCCAATTCAAATTCCTCAAGCACTAAGGCTCTAGAGTGCTTTAATTTTATTATTATTGTTATTTCCTTTTCACATTCTGTTTAAAACTTATTTTACTTCCCATCAAGTTGATTTTCCCTAAGCTTCCTTCCAACAGGCCCTTTGCAGTCCAAGGCGGGAAACCGGCACCAAACTACAGAGCCAAGAGGAGGAGAGACTGTTACGCCAAGTCACAAGCTAAAACGTGCCCCATATAGGGTCATGAAATCATTGAGCGAATATTGCTGCCAATCAATCTGCCTTCACACTGAGTGGTTTACAGCCAGGATTACCAAGATTAAAACTAGGACCGATGACGTGCAAAAGTGGGCCCGGCTGACCTTATTGATTCTTTCCCACAGAGAGAGAATCACAGGTTAGCAGGCAGAAATCAATTCAACTGCATTAAGTTAAGCCAAGTGTAGATTTATTCATACCATGCCTGCAAATTACTTTATAAATAGTGGCAAAAAACATTTAACTATATACAGATATACATACTAGTTTATAATACTTGTATATTTACATATATAGGTATCTGCTCCTTCTCTTTTATAATATTTAAAAATATGAAATAAAATGGAATAGAATATAAGCCTGTTCCAACATTTCCTCCCATTCCCTTTTTTTTTTTTTTTTAAATGAAAGAGGCTATTTATGTTGAGATGTCCTTAACTTGGCTACTTTAAGATTCCCAGATTTCAGGATGGAGTGGCAGAGCAGACACAGATATCTCTCTGCAGCCAAAGAAGCAATGAAAGCCATTTGCTCTTGAGGAAATCATCATTTTTGGCTTTTTAGATTAAAGAAACCTGGCCCTTAGGCTTCAGTGCACCATGGGGAACACAGAATTCATTCTTTCTCCTCCTCCAGTGACAACACACAGGCTGGGACTGAAGAGAGTTTTCAGAACGAACAATGGGTGGAAAACACTGCGCTTCCAGCAGTGAAAAATGTGAAATTCCACTCCTCCCCTCACATGGGTCACCAGGGAACCCTCCCGTGTGCTCCGGCAGTACTGGGATACCAGCCAGGCAATCATTTGTACTCAGGGGCTCAGCCTTACCCTAAAAAAATCATCAGAAGAGCCAAAGAGAGGCTCCCTCCTCATTCCTCATCTCTAAGAAACAAAGAGCAACACATTTTACTGCAAGAAATTGTTTGTGGATCTGACTGAGAATAGCTTAGCGCTTGTTTTTCCTTTAGACAGGCTGTCTGTCTACTTCTGAGCCTGCCTTGCCTGCTAAGACATTTATCCTCTACCTTCATTGTCATTTGCAGCCGCCCAGGCCTTTTAAATGCATTGCTGGGCCTCTGGTAGGTGGCCTGTAAACCAACAACAGTATCTTTATCGAACACACATGGTCAGCACCTTGAGGTCAGGGGCTTAAGAGACCAAGGGTCAAATTCATATTGAGTTTAGAATATAAACTGTCCATTTTCAATTCAATGGAAAATACATCATTGGCCAGCACTTTTCAGTTGCTCAAACCTGGGCACTGTGGCAACAAGAGATGTCCGTGTCTTTGCGGGCCAGTGTGAGTTGCCCGGATTCATTTGCCACAACTCCAAAACGTGGGTGGCGAGAGAGACGGAGCCAGAGAGCACGTGAGTGAATGAGTTTGGAGTGATGTTGTAAGGAACCCTGGAACCTGAGTTCTTATCCTACTTACCACCTGGTGACCCTACGCCCCCGAACAAGTGCCCCCAAACCACAGCTTCTCAACTATAAAATGAGAGGCAGGATTTTCAACCAACATTCCAAGGTTTTGAGCTTTTTTGACCATAAAAATGGGATAATAAAGACCTGATTCGCAGGGCTATTCTAACAAGAAAATAAAAATAATAGCATTTTGTAAGCTACTAAGTGATAAATAAATGTTAGCTATTGCCTTATGAACAGAAGAAAATTCATTAAGAATTTATCTTTATCATGAGCAGTTTGGCACAATTATTAGGGTCCTTTAAATTGGTACATCACTGAATCTCTTTGAACTTCAGTTTCCCCACGAAACTGCTTGCCTTCTGCACGAGGAAAGAATGAGGCAAAGGAAGTGTGAGTGTGCATTAAAGCCATAAATTGTCCTACAAATGCAGGCGATCATTATTTGGAGAACTCATTTTGACTTTTGGCATTATGATGCACACAGTTAGTTCTTGGCTCAATGACAGATTTTAATTGGCCTGGCTATGGAAACCTTATAGAGCTATTATGTGCTACACCTGTGATGGCTATGCAGTGTGTTAATCAAGACAATTAGGTTGGGGACCCAGAGAACAGCTTTCCACCACTGTGCATAATCTTCCTCACTTTGAGAGGGAAATTAACAGCTGCTTTATGGTCTCTCATATTATCTCGCTTTCTTGGAGAGGGATCCCAATCAGATCCACCTCGACTGAACAACATCTATCACTGATGCCCGGAATGACACAACATCTGGGAAGAAATATTAACGTTGACTTTGAAACAGCTTTTAGATTGGGAGTTCACAAAAAAAAAAAAAAAAAAAAAAAAGTCATATGTGGTGATCACTGGATAAAACAGCCATTGGCTGACACCCAGAATCAGGGACAAGAGAGTTGATCTCTTTTATATATTTCAGAGTTAAAAAGAACAGGAGGGTGAGATCAACTTGGCTATCAAAGCATTTATTCTGCAGCTTGCAGAAGGAAAAAAAGAACAAGGCTTCTGGGACAGGACAGCTGTGTCTGCTTCTCACTGAAATTATAAAAGCTTTTGGAATTTTCTTCCTTGCCCCACCCCTTGATATGCCCATTTCTTGTAAGAAGCATGAGAAATATATTTTGTTGTTTGGATTTCTTGTCACCCTTGGGCAAAGCAGCTTGAGTTGAGAATTAATGATTTAAAAGGTGGCACAAATAAATTCTGGCTATGTACTAATCATCACATTCTGAGTTTACAGGCGTTTATCTCATTAAATCCTGGAAGGCAAAGTGCTATGGGATATTTTAACTCCCATTGTGCAGATATGAAAACTGAGGCTCAGGAAGGCCGACACAGTAGGTTCATACGGCAGAGTTTGGATTCACACTCAGGTCTCCTGGCTTCGAGTCTTTTCTATGGTATCATGCTATCATGCCGCCTGTCAGTGGAAGAAGCACTATACAAGCGCTAGGGACTACTCCCAATTTATTCCTGTTTTACCCTGAGATGTCCCAGGGCTGAACCTGCCTCTGGATTCTCTACTTGCTATGATGGCAGCAGCAAAAGCAGCTTCCGTTTACGGAGCTCTTGCCCACAGACCAAACACAGGCTAGCTCTTAAGCATTGTAAGTGCATGACTGCATTGAATCTCCAAAGTAATGCGGGCACGGGACTTTCATAACATGATTCCCATTTTTCAGATGAGGAAACAGAGGCCCCAAGAGGCTAACCAGCTGCCCAGGGTCTTTATCTAGCAAATGACATAGTAGGGATTTAAACTCAAGGCTGTCATTTCCAAGGCCTGTGCTTTTTTCTTTTTAAACTTTTAATTTTGAGATACATAATTATAGATTCACAGGCAGTTGTAAGAAATACTACAGAGAGTTACTATATACCCTTCACCCAGTTATCCCCAATGGTAACATCTTGCAAAACTATAGGACTCTCTCACAACCAGGATGCTGACACTGATACAGTCAAGACAGAGATAGTTTCCATCACTATAAGGATCTCTTCGTGTTGCCCTTGTATAGCCAACCTCTTTCCTCTATTCCCCCTCTCTCCTTAACCCCTGGCAATCACTAATCTCTTCTCCATTTCCATCAAATTCTTGAAATGATAAAATCATAGAAATGGAGAAACGATTAGCTGTTGCCAGGCATTAAAGACAGGCACATCATATAGTATATAGGTTTTTTTTTTTGTTTTTTTTTTTTTTTTTTTTGAGACAGAGTCTCACTCTGTTGCCCAGGCTAGAGTGAGTGCCATGGCGTCAGCCTAGCTCACAGCAACCTCACATTCCTGGGCTCAAGCGATTCTCCTGCCTCAGCCTCCCGAGTAGCTGGGACTACAGGCATGTGCCACCATGCCCGGCTAATTTTTTCTATATATTTTTAGTTGTCCAATTAATTTCTTTCCAATTTTAGTAGAGATGGGGTCTCGCTCTTGCTGAGGCTGGTTTCGAACTCCTGAGCTCAAACAATCTGCCCGCCTCGGCCTCCCAGAGAGCTAGGATTACAGGCGTGGGCCACCGCGCCCGGCCAGTACATAGGCTTTGGAGATACGCTTTTTTCATTCAACATAATTTTTTGAAGACTCATTCAGATTATTGAGTGTATCAATAGTTCATTCCTTTTTATTGCTAAGTAGCATTCCATGGTATGAGTGTACCATAGTTTACTTAGCTATTCGTCCATTTAAGGACATCTGGGTTATTTCCAGTATGGGGTAATTATGAATAATGCTGCTATAAACACTGTGTACAGGTTTGTATGCAGGTTTTTGAGCGAACATAAATTTTTATTTTTCTAAGATAAATGCTCAGGAGTGCAATTCTCGGGTCATATGGTAATTGCATGTTTAGTTTTTAAAGAAGCTGTCAAATTGTCCTCCAGAATGGCTCTTTTACATTTCCACCAAAAATATATGAGTGACTTCTGCATTTCAGCTTTTTATTTTAGCCATTGTGACAGATATGTAGTGATATCTCATTGTAGTTTAATTTGCATTTCCTTAATGGCTAACGATGTTAAACATTGTTTGATGTGCTTGTCATCTACCATCTTTGGTGAAATGTCTCACGTCCTTTGCCCATTTTCTAATTGGATTATTATTTTTTTAATGTTGGGTTTTGAGAGTTCTTTACACATTCTGGAAACTAGTCTTTGACATGTGGTTTGCAAATAGTTTCTCCCAGTCTGTAGCTTGTCATTTCATCCTCTAAACAGGGCCTTTTGCTGAGCAAATGATTTTAATTGTGATGAGATTCGATTTATGGATTATGCATTTGGCGTCAAGTGAAAGAACTCTTTGCCTAGCAAAGATCCTAAACATTTTCTATTTTTTTCTAAAAACGTTATAGCTTTACATTTCACATTTAAGTCTGCGATCCACTTTAAGTTAATTTTTATTTAACGTTTGAGCCATAGGTTGAGGTTAATTTTGTGCTTATGGAAGTCCAATTATTCCAGCACCATTTGTTGAAAAGGCTCTCTTTTGTCCATTGAATTGCTTTGGCATCTTTGTAAAAAAAAAAAAAAAAAATCAGTTGGGCATTATTTGTGTAGATCTGTTTCTGGACTCTATTCTGTTCTATTGTTTTGTTCCTCCACCTCTCCCCATTAATGTTAACATTACACAGTCTTGATTACTGTAACTATATAATAAATCTTGACAAGTAGACTGATTCTTCCCACTATATTATTCATTTAAAAAAGTACTTTAGCTATTCTAGTTCCTTTGACTTTCCATATACATTTTAGAATACTCTGCTCTGTACCTGTAAAAAACTCTTATGGAATTTTGATAGAAATCACATTAAATCTGTCAATTTTGGGAAAAATTGACATCTTTGCTATGTTAAGTAGTCAAGTCCTATGCTTTTAATCACCAGAGAACAACACTTATTTCAGGACTAGGTCACGAATTAATTGCTTAAAAGGGGTCTCATGTACTTGGTTTAAAAACATGTAGCCTTCTTTTGCTAGCAGATTGAATACAGAATTATATTTCTCTACTATAAGAAAATAACAACTCAATCAGATGTTAAATGACAGGGAACACTTGACCTCAGCATTGGAAATGCAAGAGAGAGTGGTGGGGATTGTGGCTTGCTGGAGGAAAGCATGCCCCCCCTGAATGGGGCACCTGCTACACAATTCCTTTCATTGTTAAGAACATGGGCACAGCATTGCTATGGCTTATAAATCTTACAGAAGCTAGAAATCTGTTTAAAAAAAAATCTAAAATGTTGGCAGCTACTCTGAATTAACATAAAACAAATCAAGTCAAACGCACAGCTTGCTGGGCTGGATCTAGATGACCCCTGCCTGCCTCTTTGGCCTCCTCTTCTCTCTTTCCACTCCTGTCTTCTTTCTGTCTTTCCCGTCATGATTCAAGATCTTTGCATTTTGTTATTCATTTTTCTATCCATTTAAGAAATACTGGTTGAAGAGAAATAACTACTTCAGCTAGTGGAGTTTACATTCCAATGGGAGAGACACACACACACATACAACGTCATGCCTGGTGTGGTGAGTTCTATGAAGAAACATTAAACAGGGTTAAGGCATGGGGAATAATAGTGACTGCCACTAGGGGTTCGGGGAAGGCTTCTGGTTAACGTATGAGCAGTGCTTGGATGCAGAGATGGGGCAAACCACAAAAACACATGGGAAAAGCTTTTCAGAGAGAGGAAACCACAAGTGCAAAGAGCCCAAGGTAGGAAGATGTTCAGCCTATTTGTGGAGTAGCACGAAGGGCGCTAGAAGAGGGGATTGGTGGGAAATGGGGAAAGAGAAGAGGCCAGGTAATGAGAGATACTGCAGGCCTTGGTTAGGATTGTGGCTTTTACTTGCAGCGTAAGGAGCAGCCACTGCAGATTTGAGCAAGGCAGTGGAATGACCTGACTTACAGAGAACAGACAGCGGGTAGAAGCCTGTTAAGAGTTTTTACAAGAGTCCACATGAGAGATGGCAGCAGCTTGGACTAATGTGATAGCAGCGGGGTGGGAACAAGCTGGTCAACTGAGACACTCAGAAGGCAGAGGTATGGGGTTGCCTTTGGACCAACATGGAGGGTCAGAGGAAGGCGCTGGGGATGACTCCAAGGGTTTTGCCCTGAGTGACTGCGCATTTACTGAGATGAGAAAATTCTGTGCCTATAACTTCACAAGGTTGGTCCCTTATCATGATTTGGGTCTCAGTCCAATGTCTCCTCTTTGGAGAGGTCTTCCCTGACCGTCCCTCGTCCTATCAGCATTATTCAGTTTTATTTTATTTCTCAGGACTTAACACGTATCTGAAATTATCTTGTCCATTTTATTTGACTCATTTATCATCTGGATTGCTCGCTGAAATGCAAGCCCCATGAGAACAAGGAACATGGCTGCTTGGTTTATTGCTATAGCTTTAGTACCTAATTTGGAACCTGGATGTTGGGATATGATCAGTAAATACTTGTGGAACGAGGTTTGCAAAATGCGAGAGAAGCTAAACAAGTATCCAGGTTTCTTTTGTGTAGTTCTGATATTAGCAATTAGTGGAGGAGCTAAATTGATTATCTGTGGCAGGGACTGTGGCAGGCTCTGGGAAAACAGAAGTGAGCAGAAAAAGCACCCTCAGCACCCTCATGGAGCTTACAGCAGCCCGGTGCAGGCACAGCAAATAATCTCACAAACATGGAATTTCACTGTGCTAAGAATTCCGAAGGAAAGGTTCGTGGAACCATGACAGTGTGTGATCTAGGGATGCAACCACATTGTGGGGCACCGGCAAAGCTGCTCTGAGCTGAGATCCACAGAAAGTATCGCCGTGGCCTCAGGGATCTCTGAGTACATGCTGTGACTATGAATCCCAGTTTGCATGGAGCTCCTTGCGAGAAGAAACATATTTTGGCAAAAGCTCAACGAGTACAGGCTTTTCACACACTGGGGCTCAGCTGGGTTCAGAACCTGGATAAGATGAGCAGCTGGTCCAGGACAGAACCAGGGTTTTGCATTTATTATGACACATCTGGGGGAAATGGGAATGTTACCCACTTAACAGGGCTGCTGTGGGAATGAAAGGTTTAATGTCTATGAAATGGTTAGCACTGTGCCTGCTACACAGGATGTGCTAAATGCCTTGTGATAATTATCATCAGATTTCAAATTCTGGAGGGTAGTAATCATGCTAATACTCTTCCCACACACGTAGAGAAAACAGCACAATATCTTGCGCAAAGCACGACCTCAATAAATATATGTTGAATGAATGAATGATGGTTGCCTCCATGACACACCATTTTGGATCTGACCAACAACCATTCTCACCAGACTGAGAATCTCAGGATTGGCAGCTGGGCTGTCAATTATTGATACTGTAGGGAGAGGGATTCTTGGCAGCCAGGGACACTTGGCAGCTTGAATGTAAGAAAGTCAGTCTGATCCTTGGTTTTAAATTAAAGGTAAGTTATAAAGTGGGAGGGCCCAGAGAATTCAATGATTTTATGCATCAATATTACTGGCTCGGCCAAAGTCTGGGAATAGCTGCTACTAAAACGGCATTTGCCTTTGGACTGAAATCCACATGCTTGATGTGTGCATGTGACTTCTCAGCTGCTGCCATGATAGAGGAAGTGGTTTTGAATGAACACTAATCAACCTGAATCTCCAGGGGCACCTTGTACCTGAAAACCTCCAAGTCTTTTGTAAACAGCAGTTAAGCCTCCCTGTCTCCTGAGGGACGAGCTCCTGGATTTTTGCTTAAATCAAGCAGAGTTGTAGGAAAGAAATAGCAATTATAAGCCAAATGGATGTCAGGATAATTTTTTGTCATAAACCCAGGCTTGAAAAAAGCCAAAAATAATTTACGAGTCCCTAAAATATTTTGCCCAAAAAGGTTTTGCAACAAGTCCCCCCAAGTGTCAGCTGAAGGATAACTGGAAATTAGAACAGCGATTTTGGAGGGCAATTTAGCAGTAACTTATCATAAGCAGATTGTTCAAGTCAGCAATTCCACTTCACTGCATTTTTACTAGAGAAATCCTGATACATGCGTGATAGAGGCGTAAGCAAGCACCCCCACTGCCGTGTTATCC
>CAUYSK010071879.1:0-15022 GCA_963575035.1 Avahi laniger | reverse complement strand
GGGTGGATCGCTCAAGGTCAGGAGTTCGAGACCAGCCTGAGCAAGAGCGAGACCCCCATCTCTACTAAAAAATAGAAAGAAATGATCTGGACAACTAAAAAAAAAAAATATATATATATATGAAATTAGCTGGGCATGGTGGCACGTGCCTGTAGTCCCAGCTACTCGAGAGGCTGAGGCAGAAGGATTACTTGAGCCCAGGAGTCTGAGGTTGCTGTGAGCTAGGCTGATGCCACGGCACTCACTCTAGCCCGAGCAACAAAGCAAGACTCTGTCACAAAAAAAAAAAAAAAAAAAGCTATTTGATGGAAATCCCTTCCTGTTAGTAACCTTACACAACATTGCTTAATCATTGTTGGAAGCTACACAGAAGTAGTCAAAATCTGTTGGTTTTTTTTTTTTATATGCTGACAAAAAAACTTTAAAAAACCAAGCATTGTTTTCCTTCTGCCTTATTGCTCTTATATTTAAAAGAGAATTCTTTAAATTGTTTTACCTTATTAAAAATGCTACAAATTTTATCCAAAACGTGTGCCCCGGGGTAATGGGAAAGCTCGTAGAAAGGAGGTTGGGAAATGCCGATGAAGAAGAGTGTGTGCCTGTGCGATGGAGGCACAGGAGCAGCCACGGGGAGGGAAGGGATGCGGGCACAGGTGCACACAGAGCTTCACGTTCCAGCCGGGGGACCATGTTGTATCTTCCAACAGTTTAGAGCTGGTAGTTACAGTAGCCCCGTTGCAACTTTTTATTTGCTTTAGAATCTACAAGTTGCCAGTTGAAAAAAATAAATCATATTTCGTAGCGTTCTCTTTTTACTACATAAGCATGTATACCTAAAGATTGGAATTAATATTACCTAATTTTTCAACAGTATATGAGTAGAATCATAAAATATACATTGATTTGTGTCTGGCTGCTTTTTTGCAACATCATATTTGTCTGGTTGTTGGATATAGCTATAGTTTGTTTATTTTCATTCCTCTATAATTTTCTATTCTGTGAATATGCCATCATTTTATCCATTCTACTGTTGACAGGCATTTGGGTGGTTTTCAGTTTTTTGTTATTCTGAACAGTGCTGCTGTGAACATTTTTACTTTTGTTTCCTGTGCCTGTGTACTCTTGTTCTCTAGAATGTATGTCTGGGAATATTATTGCAGTCATAAGAAATGCATATCTTCAACAATAATAGATAATATAATTAACCAATATGGTTGTACCAATTTATACCCCCCCACCAACACGTGAGCATTCATTTACTCCTCCCCAATACTTGTTATTGTCATTCTTCTCAATTTTAATTTTTTAATTTTAGCCTTTTTAGTGGATATGTATAATATCTCATTGTGATTTTATTCCTTGATTACTGATGAAGTTACCATTTTCCATCTATTTTCTAAACCTTCAAAATATGAATTTTTGTTTTATTCTTTTGATAGCAATATAAAAATAATTTTATATAAATTAGAATTGGTTGTATTGTAATTTAATTTTTTAATAAAATCACTTGAGATATGAGGCTAAATTTTTAAATACACTTAGGAGCTTTTCTTGCTAATTGACGTTTCACGTCTCTCATCCATGTCGTCTCGATTGGTTAGGAAGGCAAAGGAATATAACTGAAAATGTATCAAACTGGGAGAAAAAAGACTGCCAGAAAGGTTAGGGGGACCCTGGGACAGTCACCCAATTCCTGGACCTTAGTTTCCAGCTCTGAAAAGAGAGCGTTGGACAGGTGACTTACAAGTTCCCTTCCAGCCTTAATATCCTAAAATTGTGTTATTTTTAACTTTAAAACTTTTTACAATGGTAAACCTACCATCTTTATCAAGATACTTCATAATTTAGATTTTTCTGCATACCCTGAACTTCTATGACAAGAAGCAGTCTTTATCATAGAAAGCTATTTTATATACTTTTAAAAGACTACAAATTCTTGTATTGTCATAGAATTATTTGACCTTTGTTTTCCTACATTTAATGTATTTTTGTTTCTTTTCTCTAGCACATAGATTTTCCTATACCATGTCCACTTAGAATGTTTGAAATGCTGGTAGTTCCTGAACAGGAGTACCCTTTAGTTTGTGTTGGTGTCAGTAGAGGGAGAGACTTCAACCAGGTGGTTCGATTTGAGACTGTC
Source organism: Avahi laniger (assembly GCA_963575035.1). Classification (NCBI taxonomy): domain Eukaryota; kingdom Metazoa; phylum Chordata; class Mammalia; order Primates; family Indriidae; genus Avahi; species Avahi laniger. The sequence continues at coordinate 12,882 of CAUYSK010071879.1, read as the reverse complement.
AATCCAAATTCTACCTCTTCATGGTTTACAGAATCAGGTTTGTGATTTTTATGAAGTTATGCATATGCTGGTTTTATAAGTAATAAGTTTACAATGTCTCATATTAAGCAAAACTACATAAAAAGCTGGTCTTTAATAACTATGATTAAACTGGAAGAAGGGAAGATGACTTTTTTAAAAATAGCTAACTCATGCAGTACATTTAAAACAATTTGGCCAAGCCTGTCCATTGAGAGCACATACACTAATTTTTATATTTAATAATGAATATGATAAGGATCTGATCCTCAGTGTCCTGTATTGGGTGTATATTAATAAATAATTTTGCAGTATCTCTTACTGTAAAATGAATTATATACTTGAGTCATTTAATGATTTTTGAAAAATATATGACATTTTATATAATAGTTTATCTCGACGGTGTATAGTAACCCTTGAAGTCACATTTGTATTACTCTTACTTGGAAATAATTACCAATTGAATACCAGTTAAAGCACTTTTTCTAAAAAAAAAAAATAATAATAATAAGTTTATGTATACTCTAATATTTTTAATATTTTTCATTTTATATGTTTCACATTTTTAGACAATTTTGTATGCACCTGTTTTGATGTTTATTAATATGAAACTGAATCCATGAAATGCACGTTAACATAGGAAGCATTTAAAACATTAACATATTGAAGTATATTAACATGGGAAATATTTAAAACAAAGTGTGAGCACTTAAAAATTTCATAACTCTCAGAATTTTCAGGTATTTTATGTAATTTTAAATGGTATATCCCTGAAAATTTGCATATTATATAGCTCCAGTTGCCCTGCCTCCCTGAAAACCGTCAGGTGGTTTTACCTTTTTAATGACATTCAGTCACTTTACTAGGAGTGTTGGTAAAGGGATCATTGAATATTTAGTGCATACCAGTGATGCCCAAACTTGAGCGTGCATCAGAATCACTGGGAGACTTGTTAAAACGCATTGCCCAGCCCCACCCCCAGAGCTTTTCATTCAGTAGATCTAGAGTGGGACCTAAGAATTTCATTTCTGTAAATTCCCCGGTGATGCCGATGATGTTGATACATGGACCATAATGTAAGAACTGCATATATACACAAATCTCAGGGTAATAGCAAAGCTGATTTTTAAAAAAGGAAGAGCTACATTATAGAGTATTTGAAGTATAGTTTGTTTTACAGTACAGTCAGCCCTTCATGTCCATGGGTTCCGCATCCCCAATAGTATTGACAATAGCTAACATTCACTACCTTCAACAATTACATGGATTTGAACCCAAGTAGTGTGTGACTCAACCACTATATATATGTTGTAAAAATTTATATGCATTTGAAATACCATTACCACCAAAATTCTTTTTCTTAAATGTCTCTATGCTTTAAATACTACAATTTTCTGTAAGTTTACTGAGCCTTTTTTGTGTTATAGATACCCCACAGACAAGTGTTACTCACGTAACCCAACTGGAGAGAGATACCATTCTTGTATGCTTGGACTGTAAGTTTTTATTTATGAACATCTTATTTTAATAAGACATCTTGTATCTTCATTTCTGAGTGACTTTTTCTCCCCTAGGTTGTATAAAAATTGTAAATCTCCAAGGAAGATTAAAATCCAGTAGAAAATTATCATCAGAACTCACCTTTGATTTCCAGATTGAATCAATAGGTAAGTCAAAGTTTTATATTTCTTTGCATTATGAACCACTTAAGATAATTTGTCTAATAATTGTCTGAAATTATAGACAGATATAATTAAGGAGTCATTTTTTAAAAATATATGCTATAGTGAATATGAGGTCACTATCAGCCTTCATTTTTATACATTCTCCAAAGTAATTTAATAACTGTAGTGGAAATAATGTTATCTTCCTTGCAGATTTGGCATTTTCAAAAGAAATAATTTAAATATCATTTCTCAGCTGGGCACAGTGGCTTGCGCCTATAATCCCAGTGGTTTGGGAGGCAGAGGCAGGAGAATCATTTGAGGCTAGGTATTCAAGACCAGCTTGGGCAATATAGTGAGACCCCATCTCTACAAAAAATTTTTTTAAAACTTAGCTGGATGTGTTGGCTCAAGACCTATAGTCCTAACTACTTGGAGGCTGAAGTGAGAGGATGGCTTGAGCCCAGGAGTTCAAGGTTACAGCAAGCTATGATCATGCTCTACTCTCTAGCCTGGGTGACAGAATGAGACCCTGTCCCAAAAATAAATAAATATCATTCCTCATAATATAGTGAACTTCCATTTCTTCCAGACTCCTATAAAGTTTCCCTGTAAATACTTTAAAATTTAGTATTTAGTATATCCTATTATATTTTTGCTGTTGTAATTTCTGATCAGAGAATTTTAATTCTATGGAATTTCTTTCTTGCCATTCTCAACATTTTGCTTGATAGGAGTTTTTTCTGGAAAAGAATACCTGACAGAATCAGTATTCTAAAATGATTATATTCAGGAAAAATAAGGGGAAAATAATCATATAGGATGGTGCTGGGAAAATCAGTGATAATTAATTTAACTGTGTATACTTATTCTGCTGTCCTTTATCAGTAAAATAAAGATATTTGCCTTTATATATGTTTGCAGAGGGTAAAGCCAAGGACAGACAATTTACTTGTCTTATTCCTAGTTCTGTTTTCTTCTTTCCCCAAGCTAGAATGCCCTTTGCCCAACAAACAAGTGACAAGGATAAATTAGTTTTGAGGGACATCTGATCAAGAAGTTAAAATGGAATCCATGCTTAAAAAGACATAGCAAGGGTCAAAAACCAAGATCAACAACAGAAACTCAAAACAGTATGCAGGCCTAAAGCCAACTGGCCTGCTGGGCTTCAAGGCAGAAGTAGATGACAGCTGGGCACCTGGGTGATACAGAAAACTACAAATGTCCCACGGGAGATGGGAAACCACAGCCAGGCTCATTGCCTAGTAATTAAGTATGATGGTTTTGTAGGTGATTTTTATCCACCCTTAAAGAGAGAGAGAATCCCTATCCTATACACACTGTTTTAGATTGTAGACATAGAATTCTGAACAAGTCAGTGTTAAACACTGATGCTGAACTCAAACAAGATTAGCACAGAAAACAAAAACTATAATCTTATTAAAATTGATTTCTAAAACTCTAAATAAAAATGTTAGCAAATAAGAAATCCACATTATCAAGTAATAGACTTTATCCCAGGAAAGGAAGGATAGTTTGGCATCAGAAAATTTATTTATGTAATACACTGCACTAAATATTAAAAGAGAAAAATCATATAATTCTTCTGTAGATGTATAAAAAAACAGTAAAGTCTAAGTCATTAAAGATTTTTTTAAAAAAATACTTCTTAGCAAATTAGGAATAGAGGGAAATGCCCTTCACTTAGCAAAGGCTATTAAAAATATCATGTTTAATGGCCAAACTAATTCCCATTACAGTGGAGAACAAGATAAGAATGCTTGCTATTATTACATTTCAGCATTGTCTCATTAGACAAGAAAAGGGAAGTATGAAGATTCGAAAGGGAAAAGTAGAAAGATCCTTTTTTTTGCTAATGGTATGATTAGCTACGTAGACTATAAAACTCTATAAATAAATTGCTAGAGCTAAAAAGAGAATGCAGCTAGTTATGAGTAACACGAATTAATAACTTTCCTAAATAATCAATGAAAAATTTAATATGAAAAAAGATCCCTTTCACAATAGCAATAAATAACATGTATAAGAATAATTGTAACCCAAACATGTTTAAGATGATTATCTAGAAAATTCTGAATTATTTTTTAAAGACAAAAGAATATTTAAACAAACAAACAATTACATCATGTCCATGGGTGGAAAGACTTAATATGAGAAAGATGTCAGTTCTTCACAAATTAATGCATGAATTCTGTGCATTTGCAATAAAAATCCCAACAAGGTGTTTTGTGCCATATGATAAATTCATCTTAAAATTCATATGGACCTCAAAAAACTAAAAATAGAACTACCATATGACCCAGCAATCCCACTGCTGGGTATATATCCAAAGGAAGGGAAATTCAGTATGTGAGAAAGATATCTGCACTCCCTGTTTATTGCAGCGCTATTTGCAATAGTCAAGATTTGGAATCAACCTAAGTGTCTGTCAGTGGATGAATGGATAAAGAAATTGTGGCACATATACACAATGGAGTATTATATAGCCCACCAAAAAAGAACAAAATCCTGACATTTGCAACAACATGGATGGAACTGGAGAATATTATGTTAAGTGAAATAAGCCAAGCACAGAAAGACTAATCTCATGAGACAGAGTAGAATGATGGTTACCAGAAGCTGGGAAGTATAGAAAGGAGCCAGGGATAAAGTGGGAATGGTTAATGGTTGTGAAAATATAGTTAGATAGATAGAATGAACAATGTTTGATAGCACAACACAGTGACTATAATCAACAATAAGTTAGGGCATACTTCAAAATAACTAAAAGAGTGGAATTGGAATGTTCCTAACACAAAGAAATGATAAATGCCTGAGGTGACAGATACCCCTATTACTCTGATTTGATGAACTTACATTGTATGCCTGTATCAAAATATCACACGTACCCTATAAAGATACACAATTATTATGTACCCATAATAATTAAAAACAAAAAAGAAAAATTCATATGGAAAAGCCAAAGACCAAGGATAGTAAAATAAATGTTGACAAATACTTGTTCTACACGATATTGAAACTTACTGTAAAGCCATAGTAATTAAGGCAGCGTGGTATCAACACGGGCATAAATAGAAAAGAGGGCCCAGAAACAAACCCGCATGTAAATGGAATTAAGGCATTATCTATCAGTGGGTAGATGGTAGACTATTCAACAAATGATGCTGGTACAAATGATTGTCTGCAGGAAACAAAACTAGATTTCTTCCTCACTGAATACACAAAACTAAATTTTGCTTTATTTATACCCTGTGTACCAGGAATTCTACGTCTAGGTGTCAAACCCAGGAAAAGTTTTGTACGCATAATCAAGAAGATGTACAAGAATGTTTTTTGCAGCATTGTTTGTGATAAAGAAAACCTAAATAAGAAATAACTTAGGCCGGGCGCGGTGGCTCACGCCTGTAATCCTAGCACTCTGCAAGGCCAAGGCAGGTGGATTGTTTGAGCTCAGGAGTTCGAGACCAGCCTGAGCAAGAGCGAGACCTTGTCTCTACCAAAAATAGAAAGAAATTAATTGGACAGCTAAAAATATATATATAGAAAAAATTAGCCAGGCATGGTGGCACATGCCTGTAGTCCCAGCTACTCGGGAGGCTGAGGCAGAAGGATTGCTTGAGCCCAGGAGTGTGAGGTTACTGTGGGCTAGGCTGATGCCGCAGCACTCACTCTAGCCAGGGCAACAAAGTGAGGCTCTGTCTAAAAAAAAAAAAAGAAATAACTTAAATGTTCATCATAAAAAATGTATGAAAGTTGGAAACATTCCATATAAAGTTTATATTGATAATGTAAATTTACAACGTAGTAATAATAAAAACATACAAGAGGATGACAAATACCAAATTTATAATAGTGGTTATCTCAGAGAGGGGGGAAAGGCTGGAATGGGATTAGGGGACGCCAGCTGTATGTGTTTTTATTTAAAGAAAATATGGTAAAATGTTAGGATTTGATAGTTGAGTGGTAGATACCTGTGTGTTTTTATACTCTTTTCTGTGTTTTTCCGTATGTTTGCAATGTTTTTAAAAATTATTTTAAAACAAATAAAAAATGTTTTCATTGAATTTTCTTTTTTTATATCGAAAAGATAAGCTCTATATGTTTTAAAACTTTCAAATGTAAAGATGCCATGCAAATACGAAATAGCTGACATTAGTCATTAATTGAAATATTGCTATCCAAGATAGAAAGAGGAACGAAGTGATGCTTATCAGTTGAACTTTTTGTACTATTAACAGTAATTGAGCTGTTCTTGCCTGCTAGTTTGCCTACAAGACAGTGTGCTAGCTTTCTGGAAACATGGAATGCAAGGTAGAAGTTTTAGATCTAATGAGGTAAGTAATCTTTTTTAAATTACAGCCATCAAATAGTGACAAGACATTATCAAATTTCAATTTAAATAATCCCTTTTAACTTTTGAAAATTCCTAAATGATGCAAGCAATACTTGATTTGCTAACTTTATTAATACTTACTGTATTTAGTCTATTGATAAAGTCAATAGCACATTGCTATTACAGCCCCTCTCTCTTCGTTACTCAAACAATTTTAGTGCATATTTAATGTGCTTCTAGATAATCACCATCGAATTTGGAACAGGAACTTCCTTATATTGCTAAAAATGAGCCAACTATGATTTTCTTTCAACTTTCCCAGACCAAGAGTATTTGGAACAAGAGTGCTAGTGCTGGCTCTCTGTCCTGAGGCACTTTTTCTACCTTGTATCTCAGAAATAATGACCAATGCAGGCTATAATTAAAGGGTTCTACATTTCTCTTGAAGCCAGCTTGCCCCCATTTGTGTTATCTGTATTCACTTGACATTTATAAGATTCTTTGCTCTTTTCTCCTTCCCTTTTTATTAATGTTTAGCTACATTTCGTGGGTCCTTCCTACCTTACAGGAATAATTTGACTCCAAGCCATGTGATAATATTCAGTTCAGTTCAACATTTATAGCAGAAAGTTCTGAGGTTAGAAACATGAACAAGATATGGTACTTTCCCCCTATGTTATAGACAAGTAAAATTATCAAAAAATCCTTCTAATACCCTCAAGCCAATCTCTGCAGTATAACTTTTACTTGATCATTGGAAGGAAAGGGAAACCTTAGGTCCCTCGAGCAAGAAAATAGCTCATTTGTTTCCTGAATTTTCATTCATTAAGGGAAGAACATTTCTTCTACAGAAGTAACCAGTATAGCATAGTGATCATGGGCATGGGTCCCAGAGTTGAGACATTCAGATTCAAGTCTCAATCCTGCTAGGAGCTGTGTGACCTTGGCATGTCACTTCTCTCTACCTACATTTTCTCATCTGTGAGTGAGAGTTGTTAAGATGAAATGAAATGAACATGTAATGTGCTGGGCATGGTGCCTGCCATATGGTAAGTGTTGAAGAAAGCTAGCTGCTAGTATGTTTCTAACGGTAATTCCCGTAAGTGGGCTCACTTCTCAGGAAGATCTTCTTAAAATCACCAGAGGGACTGGAGCAGGGAGGTAAGAATGGTCAACAGCCCATAAATACTCATCAAAGAAAAAAAAAACATAGTAGGCAGAACAGAGTGATTAAAAAAAAAAAGGAAAGAAAAGATTGTCCAAATAATCATCTGAGGAACTTTCTCAGACAAACAGGCAGCCCTTCCACACACCTCCAAAAATGTTATGCCCTTCTAGTAGGCAGACCCCACTGTCACGGTGAGCCTCTGTTACTGAACTCAGCGTGGTGTTTCTTTCAGGTGTGCCGGGTTACAACGCAAGTTAAGAATCATTAGTGTTTGCAGAAAAACTAATTGCAGGGGTATTGATGGAATAATTTTAGTTTCATAATCAAATTGCAAGAAAATAGGGAAGAAATGGGAAAGATTGTTATGTATTGGGCACTTCTTTAGCTAGGCATTGTACCGCTAATCCTTAGAAGAACAGTGCAAGGTACTTCTTCAGGATTGATCTTTTCTGTCCCATTTTGCAGAAGACAAAACCATTTTTGACATTGCATATCTTGCCCAGTGTCACATCTAGTAAGTAGGAGAACTGGGATTAAAACTGAAGTCATGTCTGGCTTTAATCATTTCATATTATACCACATGACAGCCTTTTAAGCAAAAGAACCGTATCTAAGTGGCTTACGGCTACCAGTAGTCTTGCTATTAATGTTAACATAAATGACGAAGGTTTCTAATAAATAAAATGGACTTAGTGCTTTGCTTTTAAGTTTTTCCTGCGAAGTCTATAATTTAACAAGTAGTTTTCCTTTGCCGATATTTTGTGATTAATTCAAAATTAGCTATATGTTTCCTAGACTAACAAATTGATGCATCTACATGCTGACTTAAATAATTATGCAGGGATGTACTTCCATATTAGGAATTATGTTTCTTTTCTGTAGAGTTACAATGAAATGCCCATGTGAAACTTTGTATCTTTAATTTCAGAAACTAATTTATATTTTAACTGAACAGGTAACACAAGAAATTTCAGATAGCACAAGAATTTTCAGGCTGCTTGGATCTGACAGGTATGAAAATGGGCTATATTAAATACATAGTACTAGATGTTTTTATAAATCCATCATGAAACTGGTTTCTTTTTCAAGAGAATTGAATTTCTGCAGTAATATATTGAGCACTGTATTTTGTGTACAATAAGAATTCACAAGCCAGAAAGTCATAAAGCATTTGAAAATGTACCTGATCTTCCAAGTAACAGGAATTTATAGATCCGTCAGTACTAGTTTGCATTAAACATACTATGAAAAGTCTGATTTTCAGCAGAAGAAAGAGGAAATACCATATAGTAACAAACAGAACTTTTTGTTTTTAATGTCAAATAGGATTTTGGAGCTCTATTCTAATTTACCTTCTGATTCTTGAACTGCAAATTATTTTTAGAATTTGCCATAAGAACTAAGAAGTTCCTCCAAATTACTTCTAATGTAGGTTTTTCCTCACCTCTGACACTCAGAAGAACACTGGTTTAGAGATGGGAGGTGGTGGGCAGCAAAATTGCTTCCCAGAGCTAGAACTGGCCCTGACATCATAGCAATAACAAATGAATCTGGACACAAATCAAATTAGCAGCATTTATAGAGGCATATAATGGAAAAGCAATGGAAAGTTTTTCTGATACTGTTAGTTTTCAAAAATAACTTTGTTTTATTATATGTTTTTTGTTTATTACTTTTAGGGTCGTGGTTTTGGAAAGTAGGCCAACTGATAACCCCACAGCAAATAGCAATTTATACATCCTGGCGGGTCATGAAAACAGTTACTGAGAATTTTGTGCTTTGACAGTTAACTATAGAAAGAAAGAACACTACCGCTGCAACATTAATGGATTCTTGAAGCTGTACAAAAGCTGCAGTAACCTGGCTTCAGTTACTTTGTAATTTATTATGGCATGAGACAAGATGGGAAAAATTTTTGTTTTAAGTGGTATGGATATGTTTAGCATATTGAACCACACAAGTGCTTAATTCATTGTTATGTAATCTTTGTACATATAGGCAGTATTTTTCTGTGAAACTTCATATTGCTGAAGACATACACTAAGAATTTATGTAGATAATGTACTTTTATGAGATGTACAAGTAAGTGTCTTATCTGTACAGATGTAAATGTTGATGCAAATGCAATTGGGGTTAATATTTTAAGAATTCTTTAGTATATTCTTGGGTGTGGTTATATTACAAAATGGGATGCTGGCAATGAAACAGTACATTTAACACTATTGTATTTTTGTTATATGTAATTTAGCAATGTGAATATAAATCTTGTAACTTTTAAAATTGTAATGGAGGCTTTAATCATTTTATAATCTTGTTTTTAATTTTAATGCGAGTACACTGGTGTTTATATTTGCACAAAGTATTGATATGTGATGTATTAAGTCACGAAAGTAAGCTGTGACATTGTCTATATGCGTTTGGCTCCACAACATCTTTTTTAAATGTATTTGGATTGTTTTCTATATGAAACAAACCAATTACAATTAACCATCTGTTGTAGTAACTGGTCTTTTTATAGTTAAGCAGAACCCTGTAAGATTGCTTGTCTGTGCTTAAAAACAATACTTTTGGAAGAATTTTGAATCACAGAATAGCGGTACTGTGATGTAACATTGCAGTCGTTGTCTGAATTACAGTATGCACAAAGACTAAATTAGCATCATTAAAGAATCCACACCAAACATTTCATATAATCACATTGAAGAACTATAACATTCCATAGAGTGAAATGGTTCAAATTTCTTGTGGAATTTTTACTTTTGTTGACCTTATTTTATGATCTTTTTCATATTCCTTTTGATTTAGGATATTAACACATGGCCAAAATAATTTAGTTACTACCTCATACAGACAATATAATGGTTACTACGCATCACAGGAACTTAGTTTTGCTTTAAGTCATTTTTGATTGCTTTTTTTCCAATGAAGTATGTATATACCAAGTTTTAGCAAAATGCACACTTTTGGCTCTTTTTGGTATATGTTCTTTATATTTTAATGTGAGTATATACACTAAGAACAAACTAAATTGTGATTTATGGTCTTCATTAATTTTAATTGATAATGGTTTTAAATATGTTCCTGATTGTACATATTGTAAAATAAACATGTTTTATAACATGCTGTTGTACAGTAGCTTGTCATCTGGCTTAATCTGTATACAGACCACTAAAATATATTAAGGGGGGAACTGTATTTAATTGTTTTGTATTTATATTATGAAGTACCCAATTTTGGTCCCTCAAATCATGATTTTTATTTGATCTGGTCTCAATTTTATGAAATAGTAATATTCCCTCTTTTGAGAAAAGGGCATGTTTTGTAGAATTTTCAACTTTCTGATCAGAAAAGTAATTAAACATTCATAGTTTTTTGGTTAGAGCAGGGGTCAGCACACTACAATCCTCAGCCCAGTCCAGCCTACTGCCTGTTTTTATAAATAAAGTTTTATTGGGACACAACACCACATTCATTTGCATGTTGTCTGTGACTGCTTTTATGCTACAGTGTTGGAGTTGAGTGGTTTCCAAAAAACCAGATGGCCCAAAAAGCCTAAAATGTTTACTGTCTTGACCCTTGACGGAAGAAAATTTGACAGTGCCTGGGTCAGAGAAAGGAAGAGAAAGTGTTGGGAAATGCAGTTCTGGAGGTAAGGAAGGGGAAGATTAAGTGAGAAGAACTGGATTGGGAACAAGAGGCACTATTTGTACTATTGTTTATGCTACGTCTTGTCCCGGTGCCTTGAATAATTGCCTTGACTAAAATAGTTTCCATGTCTAAAATCATACAGATGTTAATAATCATAACAATTGTGTTCATTTATCACTTTTCCCAAATACATTGTGAATAATCTTACCATTAACTAATGACTATGTTTTAAAACACATCTTGATATCGTATAACATCATCGTCAATTTGCTGAAAAACAGACTCATGGAAAAGGTTTTCAAGAAATTAAGATTCTGTTCTTGGCTCATATTGACAAGGTTGTTAATCCTTTTTCTGGGCCACTATTTTTTTTTCCAGTTTCCAAGACCTATAAAGTTATATAAAGGGTCATATCTCAAAAAATGTTAATTGTCACATTTAACTATCAAACACTCAAACATTTTCAAAAAATAAAATAAACAACTGGTTGTGCATTACCAAGGGGCTTTTTAAAAATATCCCTGGAGTCATACTCTTTGGGGTGAGGTCCAGTAACATATTTTTATGAAGTTGTATAAATGATTCCTGATTTGCAGCCCAGTCTGAGAACCACCGGTGGGCATTAAATTTAAAACAGTGTTTCTGAATTATGTCCAAGGATTACCTGCCTCAGAAAGAACCATCTTTGATGACAGTTGAAAATGCATATTTCAGGCTGATTGTGGTGGCTCAACACCTGTAATCCCAGCACGCAGGGAGGCTGAGGCAGGAGTTTGAGACCAGCCTGGGCCAGGGCAAGACCCCGTCTCTACTAAAACATAGAAAAAAATTAGCCAGGAGTGGTGGTGCACACCTGTAGTCCCAGCTACTCGGGAGGCTGAGGCAGGTGGATCACTTGAGCCCAGGAGTTTGAGGTTGCTGTGCACTGTGATGATCCCACCGCACTCTAGCCTGGGCAACAAGAGTAAAACCCTGTCTGAAGAAAGAAAAAAAAGCGAATTTCTAGGCTCCACCCATGAACTTGTGCATCTTTATACACTCAAAAGGAAGAAAGTCACTCACTTAAGTGTTAGAAACAATCTGTTTGGTCTTCATTAAAGTTCACGCTATCTTAGCTAATTGCATAGACATTTTTGAGAAGAATGTGATCAGTTGGTTACAGGCCTGTTGCCATCATTCACCTTTCAAGTGTGTCTCTGATTGCCGCAGAGACCCGGATGTAAAGGACAGATTATATCAGCTTTCACCATTACTGGTAGAGAGGTGAAAGTATGAGCCATACAAAATAATGGGTAAACACCAAAAGGGTATATAATATATTGTAAGTTCCCAATGCCTGTATCATGCCCAGTACTTTCCTACATGCTGTACATACCACTTAGCCCTAGAACACCCCAATGACATAGGTGTTGGTAACTCCATTTTATAGATGAAGAAACTTAGGCATAGAAAGCTTAAATAACTTGCCCAGGACTATAGCTGGTAAGTGATAGAGCTAAGATTTGAACCTAGGCACTTGGTTCAAAGTGTATTCTTTTAACCATTGCTAGACTATTACATAATAGAATATATGCAGTATTGTTGCTCTATGAATTAGTATTAAACGTGTTTTGGGGACAGGATTTGTCTTAGGAGTTTTTGCAGAGCTTTGCCCTGAAAGAATATGTGAACGTGTTGGTTTGCATTTACACTGGAAGGGCGTCTCTGAAAGGCAGTAGTGGCTGTATCCCACGAGGCGCCGCTTTTCTCAGACCTAAAGAATTGGATTTGCTTTGTAAAGCACAAGTGAATCTGTTAAAAACTATGGGCTGAGAGCTGACGATGGAGTGCCCTCCGGAACAAACAGCTTCCCGGAAAGGACAGCTTCCCCAGTGGCTAAAAGCAGAGCTTTTGTTTAAACCACTCTAGACTACCTGTCTCCATTCACGATAACCTAATAAACATGGAACTTACATATCTCTGTTTAAATGATAAACTTAACCTTAGAATTTAGAAATTAACCTTTGAAAGACTTTATAACCGTTTGCTCA
>CAUYSK010071878.1:0-10483 GCA_963575035.1 Avahi laniger | reverse complement strand
TGTAGTCCCAGCTACTCGGGAGGCTGAGGCAGTAGGATTGCTTGAGACCAGGAGTTTGAGGTTGCTGTGAGCTAGGCTGACGCCACGGCACTCGCCCCAGGCAAGAGAGTGAGACTCTGTCTCAAAAAAAAAAAAAAAATAGAATTACCACATCATCTATCAATCAATCCCACTTCTAGGTATGTACCCAAAAGAATTGAAAGCAGGGTCTCGAAAACCGTGTTCATAACAGCACTATTCACAATAGCTAAGAGGTAGAAGCAACCCAAGTGTCCAACGACAGATGAATGGATAAACAATATGTGGTATAAATACAATGGAATATTATTTGGCTTTAAAAAGGAAGGAAATCCTGTCACAAGTGACAACATGGATGAACCTTGAGGACATTATGCTAAGTGAAAATAAGCCAGTCACAAAAAGACAAATAATATATAATTCCATGTAAATGAGGTATCTTTAGTAGTCATATTCATAGAAGCCCAAAGTAGAATGGTAGTTACTGAGGACTAGGGGAGGAAAAAGGGGGATTACTGTTTAATGGGTGTAGAGCTTCAGATTTGCAGGATGAAAAAGTTCTGCAGATCTGTTTTGCAACGATGTGAATATACTTAACACCACTGAACTATACACTTAAAAATACCTAAGATGGTAAATTTTATGTGTTTTTTTTCATCACAAGTAAAACATTATTGAGTGAATAAATTTAACATTTGGGGCTTAGAACTAACTGAACTAAAACTAGAGCAGTGATGAGTTAGGCACAAAACTCATGATTAAGAAAATTTTCATCTCATATTGTGAGGGAGCCTCAGAAGGCAAAATATGACATTATAGTCAAAAATCAGTACCCTTTAGACATTGCAAATACAAAAAGGAAGAAAAATCTATGCACACAGTGTCAAAGATTTCCCATGAAGTAAAGGGGAAAAGATCCAGGATCCAGAGAACTGCAAAGAGAAATGCAATTTATTGCCAGGCCCTGACGTCATTTTGGAGCTGGAATAGTAAAGACTTCAGATGAAAAGATATGATTATAATAAAGACTTTCAGATTAAAATAAAAGAGACTAAAGAGATGAATACTAAAAGTAATATGTCAGAGGTTGGCAAACTTCTTCTTAGATGGCCAAACGGTAAATATTTCAGCCTTGCGGGCCATAAGACCTCCGTAGCAGCTATTCACCTCTTCCCTTGTGGCAGAGACAGTGTGGACGTGAACAGGCATGGCTGTGTTCCAAGAAAACTTTGTAAACAAAACCAGACAGACGGGCAGCCGGCCTTGCAGGCTGTAGTTTGCTGATTCCTATAATACATGATGCTAGGCTGGATCTTGTACTGAAGTGGAAAATATGCTATAAAGGGCATTATCGGGTAAACAGAAAAAATTGGAATATGGACAATAAATACGAGTATTGTATCATTATAAAATTGAACAGATAATAACGGCTGCTGTGTAGGGGAATGTTCTTATTCTCAAGAAACAAACACTGAAATATTTAGGGGTAAAGAACCATAATGTATGCAACTTACTCCTAAATGGTCATAAAAAAAAATATATATATATATATATATATATAAAATACAAAATAATTATATAGAAAGAAAGAGAGCAAGCCAGCAAGTGATGAAGCAATGAGGGTGTACCAGAGCTCTTTGAGCTGTTCTTAAAAATTTTCTAAAACTTCAAAATTATTTCCATTTTAAAAAAAGTAATCTGACAGATGGAAACTAAATGTCAATGCAAACCTTTTTTTCACTAAAAGTCTATTAGAAAGAAACAAAAAATAAGGCTAATGGAAAATTAGGATTTCTGGCATAGAAATAACTTACGGCTAGGATCCTTGTAATGCTTTAATCCATAAAACAAATAACTAAAATCAGGGCACAAAAGTGGGAAAGATTGACTACCCATTTCGTAAATGCTCCGCAGAATGTCAATTACCATAATAAAAAACCACCACAACAATTAGCTATGATACAGGCTCTTGAAGCTTTTGAAGAATAAAACACTACTGTGTGGAACCATGAATCACGTGCACTGTTGACTGAGGTGAGGTAAAAGGCAAAAAAAAAAAAAAGATTTTACCAAGAAACCAAGAACAAATACTTACTTTGTGCAGCAGTGTTGTAGCATTTTCCCTGATAAACGTAATGGCTTTTTCTTTCAATTCCATAACAACATTCCTTGATTTAACTAAGGTGGTCTGTCCAAATAACTTTTAGAAAAGAACAAAAGAATCTTTAGGCCCACGTCTATGTATCATTCTGAAAATTCTTCTCAACTATTATGCAACTTTGAAAATTCATCATTATATGCAAAAAGTATTAGCACTAATCTATAACCAAGCTAGAGCTGGCGGTGGGGGACTGCCCGAGAAGGGGCAAAAATGAACTTTAAAAAATACTCTGTATCTAAACTGCAGTGTTGGTGACAAGGTGAATGCACTGGTTGATATGCTTAAAACATGGTGCATTTTAATTTTGAAAGCTATGACTCAATAAAGTTGATTTAAAAAAGAAAGAATCAGCATTTAATAATTATCAGCAGAGTAGTAGAAATGAAGACAATTCCCTCTGAGACCAACTTCATAAGCAAGGTACCGACAGGTGGTTTGTCTTCTAGAACCTTGTCAATGATGCTGTCAGGAAATAATTATAATAATTTGGACAACAAAACAAACAGCAGAGAGATATTTTTGACCCAATGGGGTATAGACAAAACTGCACTGAGCTTGGCGTGCAAAGACTTACGACAACCTAAAACCTCAGTGAACTTATTTTACCTCCCTGAATCTGAGTTCCCACATTTGTAGAATGGAACTGTCAGGCTTGCTGTAAAGAGTGAAAATGCAATCGCATGCAAACACCTTGAACTATACTGGAATCTTAGCAGATGCTCAACAAATGTTTCTTCAATCTGAGAGATTGTCAATTTCCTTGCTACACAGCCCAATAGGATAATGTAGACTCCCAATTCCTTCATTTGGCAGTGATTTTGTATCTACATTCACCCAAAGTCCAAGTATTTGTTCTCAAAACTATACCTTTTCACTTAAACTGGTACTCATGAAGTTTGACACAGAGTGCTGAAGACAGGTACCAAATGAACCAACTACAAATCTTAGGGCCAGCTCCCACTGGCTAGATTCCTGAAGATTCTGAAGCAGGGCAGAAATGGAATTTATAGCAGGTAAAATAAGGCCATCACCTGCAAAGTGATAAAAAGATTTTCATCTGAGTATAAGGATTTTAATATTTAGATTTTACAGGCAAAGAAAGATCATGTTACAGAAAACTTTTCAGGGACAGTGTACTTCTCCAATGCAGATAATAGTCATGGAATTCACTCTCAAAGTTAGTTAATGAGAGAGTTAACATTAGGCTTGATTTAAACCAGAAAATCGCTAAGTCCACTAGATAATGAGATACTTTGATGATAATGTGCTTATTTTAATTGAGATGTTTAAATTGTTACTTGACCAAAACCATTTCTCCATTTGGAAGACTAAAATTTATGACCAAATTCATAAAAGTTAATACTATAAGCTAAATCACACAATCTCCTGAGCTTTTAGATGACTAGCAATGGAAGAGTGATAACTAAATAATTATGTTAAGGACATTAAGTCAGATTCATATTCAGAATTTCAAGGAATTTCTGTAACTGTGTATCTATAAAATCTTAATACAATGCTGTATACATTTCTGATGTTGAATACCTTCACTAATAGAGCAGTACGGCAAACTTGCAGACTCCAAGGGATGTCTCTTGCTTTCTACAAGAGAATAATAAATTAAATAACACCAAATAAAATAACTCTCTTATAAAGCACATGAACTCAGAGATATTTAAATATTGTGTTATGATCAAATAATCTAAAGCAAGCTGCTGTTTTAAAAAAATTAAAATATACATACAGAAAAATGCACAGGTAGGTATACAACTTCATACATGTCCAGGACTGAATGGAGCAGCACCCAGGTCAAGAAACACAACATTATCAGCATGCAGGAGCCCCCTTTGTCCTCTCCAGTCATTGACTCCCCCAAGGACAACCACTATCCTGATTTCCAACAGCATCAGCTTAGTCCTAGCCTGTTTTTGTACTTTATGTAAATGAAATCATACAGTATATAGTCATTTTTATCTGGCTCCTTTTGCTCAACACTGTCTATAATACATGTATCATTGTGTGTAGTACTAGTTCCAAACTTCTTCGGTTGAAATTCTCATAAAGCATAAAGACATATAAAGTAATGACACAAGTAAGATTTACCAGCTAGAGGCACAAGTGATGAAATCAATTCATAAATAACCGGCAGCACCAGCTGTGACTCAAGAACAATTCCATCTTCGCTGAAGAAGTCACTGTAGGACCACTCTTCATACGGATCTTTATGAGTTCCAAAAGCAGTCTATGTACCAAATCACACGGAAAGGACAGAATTAAGGACACTGCAGAACACAGATGGCATTTTCACTATGCAGAATCCACAATCAGACATATCAGTGCCAAACAGTTTTGAAGGTCAAATACAACTATGTACCGTGTTTCTTCTGGTCTAAGGCTTATAAAAATGTCATTTTATATTAAATTCTAACAGAAGGATCATGTCCAGAGAGGCCTTGTCTGAAGCCCAGTGTTTTAAAAGACAGTGCAAACAAAAGTCAATAAATGTTATTGGAAACGAGAAGCGGCCTCATGCTAGGATTACAGGCTCAGGCCAGGCTTGGCCAGGAGTTTAAGACTAGCCTGGCCAACATAGCAAGACCCTGTCTCTACTAAAAAAAAAAAAAAGAAGAAGAAGAAGAAATTTTCTACTCTAGAATAAAAAAACATAAGAGGTAGAGTCAGTATTTTTGTAAACTGTGTAAGTGATTTAAAAATGGCACATAATGGTTGCCAGGGAATTTGTTTAAGGAAAAAAAAATTCAAAAGTATCTTACTTTCATTAGAATTCCACAGTCATCCATTTGGCATTGTCTTGAAAGCTCTACTGCTGTTAAAGTATATTTACATAGTTCTAAAGCATCTAGTAAAAAATCTGAAAGAAAATGGAGAGAAATCATTAAACTCATATTTCATGTCTCCAGTGAAAACAACCTTTTTATAATTACCCTTCGAAATTCTAAGGAAGGCCACAAAGTAGGTAGAAAGGTTTCAACATAGCTTTGACTATTGTAAATAATACAGTTCAACCTTTTTCTTAAACTTGGCTTAAAAGTAAGATCAGATATGGGGAAGCAAAGAATTTCACAATCCTACTAAAGTGAATAAAAACAGTCAGTTGTTAATATTTTGAAATATCTGAAACATTTTACAACAATAATCTCCAAAGAGAATCAATTATAATTGTCCTATTATAAAACGGTGATATTATTCCTTGTCTAATTAGTGTACTGTTCGAGTGTAGAGACAGCATTTTGGAGACAAGAATGAAATGAACCTGAGAATACAAAACTATGTATATTATAAATCTTGTCACCTGGACTGCAGATGGTGGCAGCTTGGCATGCTAGATCATGTATCTCGGAAGGAAGGTTCACTCCCACGGGTGCTGTCATTGGGATATCATCAGCCAACATCTGACAAAGCTTTTGACACGTCAGAAACAGTAATTTCCCAGTGTCAGGGTTGCAGTGATACTTAAACAAATCTCTGCAGGAAAGGAAGCGTTGGCAGTTAGAATACTCATATTGAAAGTAAATGCATGTGCCTTTCTTGGATTAATATATAGCCATCACCATCAACACATAAAATGTCTCCAAAATGTTTTCATGGTATATAGTGCACTTTATTTTTCAACTTATTTTTGGATACCATTACATGTTGAAGTGCACAGTAACCTAAATTTAATGGTCATGTTAGCTCACTCTGCAGTATTCGTTACTTGCCTTTGACGTTACTATTTTCTGACACAGAGGCCCAAAATAGGCTCTCAGGGCAAGAAATTAAGAATTCCTTATGTGAAAAGAAAAGTGCCACTGGCCCTACCCTTGCTATTGAAGAAAGCAAGCAAGTAAATGTTGCTATACTTTCAGACAAGCTATGCAATTCAGGGATCTGGAACAGTACCTGCATTTTTTCAGTGCTGTTTCAACATTCCCGTCTTTTAAGGCTCTCAAGGTCAGCTGTGCCTCCAGCTCTTGTCTGGACACCTGCAGGGCCAGTGCCTGTCTATGCAGCTTTGATTCTATGCTCAGCCTCTTCAGCTCAGCAGCCATGGGCTCTGGGGTGCTCCTGGGTTTGTGTTTAGCCTGTGCAACTTCATGAGTTCTAACGTACTGTTCACGGAGATCTGCTACCAGGGAACTATTGCTGTAATCTTCAAATGAAAGAAAGACCTCAAAGTTCTCCTGTAGCAAAGGTAAGCAAGACAAAGTCCCAAGTCTTGTTTAGTTTATCTATTGTTAAAAAAATCTTTATTTTTTTTTCTGTCTCTGCTGCTTGAATGAGGATTATCATTATTTTTTAAATTCTTCTTTATCACCTCTCCCTCAAAGACTACTTCTTCATAAATTAACAGTTTAAAACTTTATGTTTCAAATCATAAAATTAACATTATAAAAATTTCAGAAAATAGGGAAGTATCATAGTAACCAGGGTTTCTCAGTTCCAGTATGACTAACATGCTATAAAGTTTCTGCTTAGAGTGATGAAAAAGTAGATAGAATGTAATTAATGCCAGTGAGCTGCATACAGAAAAATGTTTAAAGGGAACATTTTTTGTTATATGTATTTTACAATTTTAAAAAATAATGCAATATACCAAAAATTGTTGACTTACATACTTCAAATGAATAAATTGCAGGGTATATGGATTATCTCTCAATAAAGCTGTTGAGAGAGAAAGAGAGAGAGAACAAGAGAGGGGGAGGAGAGAGAGAGAGAATGAAGGATAACCAGTATCTCAAGTCCCTGTAGGCTAATGCAGAAAATTTTAAGGAGAAATAAATACATTGATTGGTCAAGTATTAACAATAACGTTCGATATAGCTCAACATCTTTACCTGTAAGCTAGCAACCACTTTAAATAGTTTCAAGATTTCTTCACATTCATCCTTCTTCTGAAGATTGTCTGAAATTAAATTTTGGAAAGTTACAGCAGATATACAAATCCCGACATTATTGGAATTTTTAAAAGCTAACACTTTAGTTAGCTTTGGTTCTCTTATCTCAAGCCTTCAGTAGTTCTTTTCAGATAACATACATACAAAAATAAATCTAATTTGAAAAAAGAAATCTAATTATTCTTTCTGGAGGTAGAAAAGGGAAGTTACAAGAGAAAGCTATTTTTCTAAAATATATTGTAGCTTCCCCTCCCCCCGAGAGATACTTTCTTAACTGTTTTATCTAAGTTCAAGTTTAAATGGATTTTTCTTTTCCCTGATCATAACCAACTGATAAATAAGAAAAATGAGCAATAAGTGCAAGGCAGCAAGAAATCTAGTCTAGCATTAAATAGCTCACTGAAGCATATAAACAAATGAAAGGTTCCTTCTACATGCTTCTGTTCTTACACTACTGACACAAAAATAAGACAAAAAAGATTTTTCATGGAAAAAATGGGTAAGATCCATACAATCAGATCCAGAAAAACTGCGGGTATGATGACAGCTGTCATCCATGCCCCCTTCTGAAAAGGATGAGCTTTGGAACCAAACCAAGATGAGGGAACAGAGGAAGAAACTACCTTTCTGAATGTCACGTAGTATTTTAAGAATGTCTATTGACGTCTTTGCTACAGACATTCTCCAGGCCTTGTCCTAAAAAGAAAAATACAGGATGAAATTGACTACCTTTATTGACCACTTCTGTAGTACACGTACAAGCACACACACAGAAGCCACAGAATCAGAAAAACAATTAAAGTTGTTTAAAAAATAAGAGCTCTGCGTTAGAAGAGTTGGGCAACCAACAAGTGGATCCTAAATAAGTCTTACAGAGGCTAAACATGAAAAGCTGCAGGGTAGACTCTTAGATATATGATTTGGAAATACCATAGAACGTGCAACTCTCCCAAGTAACCTTTCAACTACACTGTGATTAACAGACCTTTTCTTTTTTTTTTTTAGTTATTTACTATTTAAAAAAAACATTTGGAAAAGTTAAAAACAAATAAGTCTAATAAATAATCACTCTTCCAGTAATTATTTTTAAAGTTTTTTTTTTTTTTAAAAAGAGAAGTGAAAAATATCCTGGGGTTACAGAGAGAGACTTCATCTCACAAAAAAAAAAAAAAAAAAAAAAAATAGTAAACAGGCTCTCTTGAAACCATTTCTAAGTTTCAATGTTCTAGGATTATTTATATTAGTTCTATAGCTGAGATTACTATTTACCAGCAATAATTATGTCCTGTACAATGCAAAACACTATTGGAGCAGTTCAAGCTGGTGGTTAGGAACACAGACTGTGGTATTATATAGTTTGAGTTGAGGCTCTTCCACTTTCTAATAACCTTGAAAAGGTCACTTATCTTAGTATTTTAGTTTCTGAACTTAATATATAAGGAGCTAACAAGAGGAACTATATCACAGCTTTTTTGTGAAGTCGATAATTTATTTCAAGTATTTAACCTAATGCCTTCTGCATATTAAGAGCATAAAAATATTAGGTGTTAAAAAAAAACTAATTTCCCTAAAGGAAAAAACATTATTGAAATGGACTGCTGAGAGAAGTTGGAAGGTATCTATCCCTAAGGATTTAAAAACCCAACTATCCTGGATAAATTAGGTATTTGGTTCCTTATCTGTAAAGAAGTAAACTGGGCTGGATGAGGTGGCTCACGCCTGTAATCCTAGCACTCTGGGAGGCCAAGGCAGGAAGATTTGTTTGAGCTCAGAAGTTTGAGACCAGCCTGATCAAGAGCAAAACTCCATCCCTACAAAAATAGAAAAATTAGCCAGGTGTGGTGGCACATGCCTGCAGTCCCAGCTACTCAGGAGGTTAAGGCAGGAGGATCACTTAAGTCCAGGAGTTTTAGGTTGCTGTGAGCTATGATGATGCCACTGCACTCTAGCTGAGGTGACAGAGCAAGACTCTATGGTGGGGGGGAAGAAGTAAAGAGACTCTCTTCAAACCATTTCTAAGTTTCAGTGTTCTGGGATTATTTATATTTACATTAGTTCTGTAGTTGACATTACTATTTAATAGCAATAATTATGTCCTATACAATACAAAAGTTTATATTGCAAGGCATTGTGAAAAACCCTTTATGTACAACAGTTACTTCAAGTAATACTTCTTTTTTTTTTCCCGCCCTCCCCAGTCCCAAGTAATACTTCTAATTTGCTGATCCTAGGTTATTCTGTGTGAGCTTGAGCAACTGCTCCAAAGCAGCCATATTTGATTTTTTTTCCCTGTGTAGTAAATTTAGAGGAATTTTTACATGAGGCCACTCAGCAGCGAGAAAGGTAGATCTTCGTATTTCTAAGTCCATCTTTTCTATCCTATTGATAAATATTCATAAAAATTGGATTCATTGATATTTTACTTAGTGAAAATCTCACCTCTTTAGAATTATCTGGTTCTTCTTGTAAGGCCAATCGTGCCCATATGATGACTCTTTCTGCAGTTTTCTCAGCTTCAGCAGGAGGCAAAGACCTCAACAGAAGGAGACAGTCTTCACCCTATAAACAGTGTTTGAAAGGAAGAAAAAAACAGTTGGTATCTGCAAAGAACAATTTGGACTTACCTCTTTCTTTCCTATTTAAAGATGAAAAGGCATCATTTTTAAAAATAAATTATGGTTCAACGTTTTAAAATCTGAAAATTCAGGGTTTTTTTTTTTTTGAGACAGGGTTGCCCAGGCTAGAGTACAGTGATGTGATCATAGCCCACTCCAACCTCAATTTCCTGGGCTCAAGTGATCTCCCCAAGTGCTGGTACTACAGGTATGAGCCACCACACCTGGCCCCCTGAAAATTTATCTTCAGTACCTTGGCAGTGAAGATTTCATTCTTAGGCATACTTATAGTTATAGAATTATATAAAAATAAAGATGGTTAAAAATATAAAAAACATTAAGAAAGAAAACCTACACCCCATTCTGGAATCAAAGGATCCTATAACATACAGAAAACATGAGTCTGAGTTTTGTTAACTATCAGAGTATAAAAGCTCATTACCTATTCACAAAATACTTTTAAAGAACCCACAGATATGAAAAAAGTAAACAATATGATATCCTATGTTTTCATCTTGGTACAACTTTATTTTGAGCAAATCTGTTTGGACGGTTTGATGGGTGTCAGTAATTTTTTAGGATTTAGTTGTCCGGGCGCGGTGGCTCACGCCTGTAATCCTAGCACTCTGGAGGGCCAAGGTAGGAGGATCACTTGAGCTCAGGAGTTTGAGACCAGCTTGAGCAAGAGCGAGACCCCGTCTCTACTAAAATTAGAAAGAAATTAATTAGACAACTACAAATATATAGAAAAAATTAGCCGGGCATGGTGGCATATGCCTGTAGTCCCAGCTACT
>CAUYSK010071877.1:0-31538 GCA_963575035.1 Avahi laniger | reverse complement strand
ATGGAAAAGCTCATGCAATCTATTTTTTTCTTCCCTGATCCTGATTGTATATGTTTGTTTATTTATCTGTACCCTACTTTGTTCTACAAATTACATTTTATTTATGTTTTGCTCTACCCATCAATCTTTTCTGGAACAAAGGGAGATATTAATAAAAAGTGAAATTTAAAAAAAAAAATAGTAACTTTAGTACAGAGATTTTGCTGATGCGGGCTACAACAAAAAAAAGAGAGCATCGGTATCTGTTAATACTTTTTTTTTTAATCTGTGCAACAAACTCTTCACGTTTTCCTGTCATGGAAGGTGCACCATATGTACATGCATTCACTAAATCTACCAAATTCGGTCCAGCTTCGTTGTTGGAGATGTCTATTCCCTGTGTTCTGTTCCCAAGAGTGCCCAAAGCAAATAACTCTTTATAGCAAAGAAAATCTTGTTATGACCTGAATGAAGTATAAAACCTGTGCCAAGTCAGTAGTATCAGTTGATTCCTCCAAAGTGACTGAATAATATATATTTTCCTTTTGAAGTATTGCATAAATGTTAAGCTGAAGGCTAATTCCTGCTGCTGATCAGTTATGGTTCTCCTTGTTGAAAGAGGCAGTTGTTTGTACTTTGTAACATTATCAGGGTCTAAGCATCCTACAGTTTCGATAATGCATTCTTTCACAATTTCTATATCACTGAATGGCTTCTCTTTTTCCCCAAGTATATAAGCTACTTTATAAGTTGCTTCAGAGGCATTATTTCCAGGTCTTGCAGCGTGGAAGAATTGTCTTTGCTTTTACTTTTCATCTTTTTTTTTTTTTTTCTTTTTCGAGACAGAGTCTCTCACTCTGTCACCTGAAGTAGAGTGCAGTGGCGTCATAATAGCTCACTGCAGCTTCAAACTCCTGGGCTCAAGCGATCCTCCTGTCTCAGTCTCCCCAAGTAGCTGGGACTACAGGTGCACACCAGAGTGCTTAACTAATTTTTCAATTTTTAGTAGAGATGAGGTCTCTACTCTTGCTCAGGCTGGCCTCAAACTCCTGAGCTCAAGCTATCCTCCTGCCTCAGCCTCCCAGAGAGCTAGGATTATATGTGTGAGCCACTGTGTCTGGCCTCCTTTTCATCTTTTACTTTCTGTAGTACAACCTTTCATGCCTCTTCCTCTAATTTAAAATATTTGTGGTCCTTATGAGTGTTATGATGCTGATGAGCATTGAATTTCTTTAATGTTGATATTGCAGTATCACAAAGCAAGCAAATCATCTTATCTTTAGCAGAAACAAGATAATATTGCAATTCCCAATCCTCATTAAAAAATCTGTTTTCTTCCTTCAGCATTCTCTTGATCTTCTTTGACATGATGGGCTGTTAAGTAGACAGAATTAAAAAATACTGTTGAGCTGTGCAACTTCTGACAAATTTTACTTCAGACAGAAACACAGTGCACTGTTGTCAAAAGCTGATAACAGACTGGTGTACTTGACCCCCGTAAACTCTCACCGAGCAGCCTCATGCGGTAGTGGCTCCAGTCAGGTGGGGGAAGTTAGAACTAAATCATGACTGTAGCAGCCGTCAGTTTAGCCCTGATGGCTTACTAATGTTCTAATTGTGCCAGTCAATCTGGGAGGATGATGTCATTGAAACTTATTTTTTTAAATAGGTTCATTTTGAAAATAAAATGAAAGTATAAAAGATGAATAAAAATGTATTAATAAAAACAAAATGATTTGTTCTGTAAAATTTGGATTCAGTCAAAAGGCCCCACTTAAGGACCTAGAAGGCTACATGTGGCCTTAAGCCCACAGGTTCCTGACCCCCACTCTGGGATGTAATGTTGAAACATAATAGTCATCTTTGTGGGTTGCATGATGAACTCCTTTACCTTCACCAAAGTTCCCATTCTAAGTGACTGCTGAACTTTAATCCTAGGTGCTTTCTAAATACCTTTGCTCTGATCCTTAACAGTAGAATACTCAAGTGTTAGCGACTCCGCACAATGGCACTTCTGTCTGCCTACTTCTGTTTATGTCACTTTCCTGTAGCATGAGAAGAAGGAATGTAGTCAACACTAGGAAAAGCCATCCTCACAGACTAATTGTAAACAAACATCTTCATTCTCTGGACTGGCATCTCGGCACTTTTGATGACAGCCAATTCTCAAGTAAAACAGGTGTCAGAAGCCTCTGGGTCCCAGCGTCCTTCCCCTTGGGTGCCCATTCTGGACTTTGGGCATCCAAGGCCAGCTCTCTCATGAGTGTTGGTTGTAAGCAAGTTGCACTCTAAGGACCCCATGTTGCCTGAGAGCCCAGGCTGACCCCCATCCAAAGAAACTTGTTTAGACTAGACACATTGGTGCAAGGATGCAAAGATAAGAAATTTCAACACCATTTTAGGAAACCTGATTTGGTGCCTCATCATGACCTATCTGAGATGTTTATTGTTAAGTTCCTGAAATGGAAAATGCCAACAATACAAAACGAAAAAAAAAAAGTGTCCAGATTTTAATATCTATTCAGAGATAAAATGGAAAGATACTACGTTATGTAACTTATATTTTTACTAATAATTAAAAACACTTCCCAGGGGATAAAATAAGATGCAAGAACTTGAAATAACCTGCATAGTGCAAGTGTTTAAGCACTTGACATTCAAAAGCATGCAATTTATTTTCTTATGGAATACTGTTTTTATTTTTTGATCTTGTGACAGATCCAAGGTTTATCTCAGTGAGAAAATAATTAAAAAGTGCTATCAGCATATTTGGGTTTTCTTTTTGCTTTTTTGTTAGAAAGAAAACTAATAAAATTTGCCTAATGAACAAATAAGTTCTGTAATTCTGGTTCATAATGTTTAAGAGCCTCAGACTCCCCCGCACTGTAATGCTGCCTATGAATGCTGGAATAAAACTGTCTTACAAGCTGAGGAAAGAAACAAGAGTGACTATTATTTTCCTAAAAGAAAAGTACTTTTCCACAGGGAGCTCCAGAATCCCAGTTGCATCCCTGGTGGATGCTGCTACTAGCAATGATGCCAGATATCACTAGGCAATAGATTGCACTGAAGCAAGGGGATCATTAATTGCTTCAAAACAGGCATTCTGGCAAGGCCTTGGCAGAGGCCAGACTGCTGCAAATGAAATCCACCTGGCTCCAGAGTCTGGACTTGCCACATGGAGCAAATGTGTGCTCAGCTAAAGGAGAACCAACTCTGTTCATTTAGCTACTTGATCTATTCAATTGTTTAAAGCTGTGGTTCCCAAAGTGCCTTAGCCAGCAGCATCAGCAGCATCTGGGAACTTGTTAGAAATCCACCTCTCAGCTCTACTCCAGACCTCCTGAAACAGAAAAACAGTGTGTGTTTTCACATCCCTCCAGGCAGTTCTTACGCACAATCAAGTTTGAGGGTTTCTGTGTGTGTGTGTGTGTGTGTGTGTGTGTGTGTGTGTGTCTGCGTGCGTGGCCATGCATGCATGCCCACCTGTGTTATCCTCTGCTTGGCAGACCCTGTCTGTGCAACCCCTGACATCCTGAGTTTTTTTCTGGGCCATGGGGGTCCAGTGTACTCATTAGCTTCTGGGATGATGCCGCTCACAATCCTTAGCAAGTTTTTCCTCGGTGGCGCACTGTTTCCCTTTTTACCATTGGTAGAAAGTATTTCCTTCATTGGTTTAACAAGCTTTTCCTGAGACCTGTGTGTAACACCAGGGTACAAGATGGAGAAAGAGCAGTCAAGGCCTCTGAGGCTTCTCGACCTTAGGGAGGGTCTCCTGTGAAACCTCCAACCCTTTGTAACTCCCAGAACTTATTAGAAATGCAGAGTCTCAGGCCCTGACCGTGAATCAGAATCTGCATCTGAACAGGCTCCTCGGGTGACTCACATGCACCCTGAAGTCCGAGAAGCACTGAACTAGACAACAGTTCAGCGTGCGGAAAAGAGGATGCCAGAAGTGGTATCTGTAAGGGTTAGTAGTGAGCTGAGCACTGAGGCAGTGAGTATTACAAAACAGGTATATCCCATAATAAAATAGTCTGTTTCAGTTGCCATGATGAACAGGTAACAACAGTAAGAAACACATGGAGCTGGGGAGGAGGGAAAGCTGAATCCAGGGAAGAGATGGAAGATAGGAAATTGGGAGAAACATTTTCCTTCCTCCCACAGCCGAACCCTATCCAGGCCTAGACTGTTCCTGCTCCACATCTCACACCTGGTTTTATTCCCACCGCACCTCTGCGCCGTCTCATCAGCTAGGTCTTCGATTCTCTTGGCCAAGCTTCTTTAAATATATCTTTTCTCAGGGGAATTTAAGGAACCCCTTGCTCCTGGTTTGACAGGCCCTTTCCGGCTGTGTGGGTTTCATCATCTGGGCGAGAGTAGAAAGGAAGCAGCTGTTCAAAATGTCCTGAGCACCAGATGGCTTTAGGTTTAGGTTTAGGATATTTTTTCCTGAAGTGTGTTCCTGAGAAACATATAGGCCCATAGATGCCCCCACAAAAATACAGTTTGTCAGTTAAATAAATTTTGGAAGCTCAGAAAATACCCAATCCTCCATTTGTAAATTCACGTGCAGATGAGCCTGTGGAAGGCTCGGTGGCCCCTGCTTCAGAGGCACCATCATGCTGCGAGTCAGGTGGACCGGGCCAGGGGCGTGAAGGCAGAGCCTGAGCAGGGAATGCAGGGATGGTACTGGCGTGCAAGGGATAGGCACACCGTACCCTGAAAAAGTATGGAAAGGACTTGGGGACATATCCGATTTGGAGATAGACAATATCTACCCAAACAACATTTTGCCTTTCTTTACAAAGTACCCTTCTTTGTACTTGTCAAGTTTGGGGAATTGCGGTAGAACCGAGGCACACTGGGGAGGGCTGAGCATTGGCGTTTAGAGTCTAAAAGCGTTCGGGGGTCCGTGTTCTAAGATCATGGCACACATGGCAACCTAGAAAGTCACTGTGAGCCTTAATCTGCTCAGACACAGGGGCTGGCAGTAGGGAATTCAGCAGCAGATGGAACTTCTGGGGCTAAGTTCCTAAGCACATTTTTACTGTCATCTTGGTCTTGAATAGGTTTTTCTGTCTCACAGGGATGAGCCGCTATTCCTCATTTGCCCTTTTGCGTTTTGCTAGCAATATCAATTTTAGATGTTTATTTTGTTTTATGAAGGTATTTCCCAAGGCTGCTTTAAGAGTGGACATGGCTTTGCTTGCCGTAAATGCAAAATGTGGTTTTGAGTCAGCCTCTCCTTTTTCCTGTACGCTTAGCTGTTTCTCACCTTGGGGTGTCTGTGGGCTTAGGGGACGGGGTGGTGGGAGAGAGGAAGAGTGATGTGAAAGAGCAGAAAGATCTGGAGCCAGAAAGCATGGACTTGAATCCTCCTCTTCCACCCCCAGTTTCCTCATCTTCAAAGCAGAAATTGTTGGAGGATTAACCACAATGCCACTGTTGGTGACAGACTTATAGTACCATGGGTCAGGTACAGCTGCTAAGTGATTTACCTAAATTCTCTCATTTAATCTTCCAACTTGAAGTGAGCTCCTTTACCTCTGGACTTGGAAGAACTTTCCGAGCACAAAAGCCATCAATGACATGATAGGAGAAATGAATTATTGACTTAACTACATAACACTTACAGTTAAAACTCAAAAGGAAAAATACCCTTAATATAAATTTTTTAAAACACTGAAACCTTTGTAGAAATTAAACATAACTAGGAGTAAGTAATTCAGAGAAAAGAAAGTACAAGAACTAAAAACATTTAAATATTTATTCTCACTGGTAATCAAAGAAATTAAAATAAAAATAATACCACTTTTTCCTATGAAAGTAAAAGCAACATTTTTTAAGTGAAAATGCTCAGTGTTAGCCAGGATATAGTAGAAACTGCACCCTTTTACATTGCTGGTGGGCATGTGAATTGGAACAGCTTTTCTCTAGAGCAATGTGACAGAATGTGTCAAGAGCCTCAACAAATGTTCACACTCAGCTGATCTGGTAATTCCACTCCCAGGAACTTATCCTGAGGAAATAATCAGACATGTGGGCAGAGATTTATGTAAAGATGCTAACTTCTATGTGATTTTTAATTTGACGCAACCCAAATGGCTAACCGTAGAGGGTAACTCCATAGAATGGAATGATTTGCAACCATTAAAAATTGTGTTTTTAAAGAATATGAAGTGCTTTAAGGGAAATTCTCAAAATATAATAAACAATATCTCAATTTTATAAAGAGGAAAAAATGCACACATAAGATTAAAAAAAAAAAAACTAGGAGAAAATATACCAAAATGTTAACAATGATCTCTCTCTCTAAGTGATGGGATTATGGGTGACATTTATATTCTTTTTTGTTTTGTTTTGTTTTGTGGGGGTTTTTGATCAAGCATATAAATACTTTTCATGATATACTTTTCAGTGGTGTGCAAAGAAAGAGAAAGAGAGAAGGGGAAGAAAGTGTATTATAAAAGACTCTGTTTAAAGTGTTAATGAAGTGTTCTGTGTAAAGAAATGTAATTAATGTAAATAAAAATATTTACAAAGTCTGCCCCAATATCCGCAGCTCTAGTGTACAAGTCAAGAAAGATAGACATGAAATCAAGGGTGTGTTCACACATTCACACCTGTGATAGGTGTTTTCTTTAAATAAAGTCTTTTTCACACCCCAGGCTGATGTTGGGCAAGCATGTTGTTGAACATTAATCATTAACATTCATATTGTTATCTACTGATTTTATATTTGGATATTCGGTTCCACTCAACAGTTTTCTGACTGTTGAGGGCATTGGGTGAGAATCTCCTTTGCCTGTTCTATGGACTGAGATGTAGTTTCACTCACTACACAAAATCTGCCTGGCAGATATTGGGATTTTGAAATGAATTTGTTTTAAATAAAGATGTCGAAGCAATGGGATTCTGTTTTGACTGGACCATCACAAGTACCAGCCTTGCACATTTGGAAGGGTGGTTTGCTTTAATTAAGGTTCCCAGCAGTGCAGTTGCAAGTGGTTAGTGAAATAAAAGGTATTCCTGCTTTCCTGTACAACCTTATGGTTACTTTCTTAGGGCTCAGTGCTATGCTAGCCAGGTACACAGTATGAAATTGGCATCACATCTGTAAAATAATCTGTATAAAAGCAGTCTTTCACTTTTTGGCTGTATTACACACAGCCCCCCCCACACACACACACACTAGCTCCTACTATGACACAGTTGCACTGATACATGCCAAAATGGGGAGCTGCCTATATAGAAAGACGTAATCCATAGGTGTGAAAGTTGAAAAATGCTCATGGTGTCCAAGGATTTAAAAATGTGAGAGAAAGGGACAGTAGAGATGAGATTTTGTTGAACTAGTTCTCAAACCTATTGAAACTAAATGTCTGGTGCTAGAGCCAGGGGATGCATAGTTCAGAAAGCCTACGGGGCATTCATTCTAATGCAGCCTGTTGAAACTGGAACTTGGGAACCGCTGTCTCAGTCATACCGTGCTGTCATGTGTTTTATTCTGCATGGCCCCATACAGTATTCACTATCCACCTGTGACTGTTGAGCTCTTCAAATGAGGCTAGTGTGATTGAGAAACTGAAATTTTAACATGAGTTAATTAATTATTAATTGAAATGCAAATAGCCACATGCGGCTAGTAACTCCCATATTAGACAGAAGAGCTTTAACCTATTGTATGCTGTCCTTCACTTGGGGATGAAATTAAGTCATTTTTAGCCACCCATCCAAAAGGTTGTGCATTTCATCTTTCTGACAAGGCAATGCTCAGATGTAGCTCCAGAACCTCCTCTTAAGAGAATCAAGGCACCACCCAGCCCTCAGTAGCCCTGCCCAGCCACGTGACCTGTGTTTGGTAATATAATTTTCTCAGTGTAGTCTTTAGTCCCCTGCTCAGAGCACAAAATGGTACTTCTTATGGCCATTATCATCTCACAAAGCAGAAAACCAAAATCTCATCCCCAGCCCAGGATTTTTGACTCATTACATTTGTGTTTTGTAGTGATTTCATTTTTAACTAAGGAAATCATTTCTAATCTTCTCCCCTGTCGTTTAAAGGGTTTAAAAGTTCAGCATGGTGAGTTTTTATGGTTTTTTTTTATGGGAAGCTAAGTGTTGTAAACATACTCAAATGATCACAGTAGTGTAGTTTACTAAATCCTTTTTCTATGCACATGGACCTGGCTTCCCTTCAAAATATGAAACCGCTGGGCCCAATTAGAATTCTCAAGCTATTCCAGACATTATTTTCAGGGCTTCTCATGTTCTAAACCTGGTGAAATAAGACTAACTCTGGAACAGAAACTATAGTCCCCAACAAGACTATAAGGCCGTGGAGACAGGCACTGTGCCTGTCTTGTCCTGGGCTCTATTCTGGCATCATAGTGTGGCGTCTGCCACTCCAAGAGACCCAGCACATGTCGGTCAAATGGGCTAATGTTTTTGCTCTAAAGAAAGTGGACTGGTTAAAGAGACATGTAAGGAAGTGAGAGAACAAGATCCAGGGAAAGGCCACATGTGGGATTAAAGTGATTTGATCAAGGAGAAAGTGCATGCCCTCCACGCCTTTATTCTGCTGTATCTAGCAGGTAAGAAGAAGAAAGATTACAGTGCCAAATCATCTCCTTCCATCCTAATGAAGATCACATAGCACCACAGCGGAGATTACCTGGACTAGAGATCATAAAAGGCTCTGAAGAATTGAGATTGGAATCAGAAGAGACTGGTTTCACTTCAGCTTTTAATAATTCAAATGCTCTTGTGCTGCAGGCTATTTATTTATTTTTCATCTAATGTTACAGTTCTAAGAAACTTAACAAGTTAGGCCGCCTGTGGTTGTGATGTATCTGCCCGCTTATCGGCATTTTTTATTTTCTTGAAATTTTAGGCACAGAAAAATGAGAGAGAGTCTATCAGACAGAAGTTGGCACTTGGAAGCTTCTTTGATGATGGCCCAGGAATTTATACCAGCTGTAGCAAAAGTGGGAAACCAAGCCTTTCCTCCCGGTGAGTGTTCTTTTGAGTTGATTTTCTGATATGTACCTAATGGACTTTGTCACCTGACTATATGTCTAATAAGAGATAGCCTTTAAATCCTCGAGTGGGATTTTTTTTTCCCGTAATACTACCATCCTTAATTGGGTTTTAGACAGACATTACCCCACCTGTTTGTTGGTTTATTCATTGTTGTTGCCCAGCCCCTTGAGGTCAGATTTTTACACTTCGTTTTTTTCTAGACTCAATCCTGATTTTGCACACTGATAGGGGAATCCAGCCACACTCCTAAGCAGGCTCACCGATGATTCGAGGCATGTGGCAGACTACCAGATTTCCCATTAAGCAGTCCCAAAACACCCAGAATCACTCCCGATACATCTGATTGCAATAAGTACTGGTAACTGAGAAATACAATTCCCGCTTTGATCGTTTATGTTTATTACAGTTCTTAACTTGTCCTCTAGGTGGTTTTTCTTTATCTCATTTCAGGATATCATTACTCATTATCATAATTTATTTCAGGATATTATTGGTTATTTGCATAGCTTCTAATTCCAAATAAAATATACTTAAATTATAATTTTACCTAGAAAACAAGACTGTGGACTAGAGCTTCTCAAACTTTAACGTGCTTATGAATCATGTAGGGATTTTGTTAAAATGAAGATTCTGATTCAGTGGAACTCAGTGGGGTTCAAGATTCTACATTCCTAAGATGCTTCCAGCTGGGATGTCCGTGCCGCCATTCCATAGGCTGCTTTGATTCGTGAAGGTATAGACAATCTGCACAGTTTTAGCTATTACAAATATAGGTATTCCAAGGAATGAAAGCACATAGAACATTGTTTTAATGAAGATAGTAGTAACTAAAGACCCTTCAGTGCTCTCTTGACATCCCCCACCCCAAATGTCTGTTTTCTCTCAGTCTTCTTTTGGGCTAAAAGCAAATATTCCCTGTTAAAATACCAGGAATATTTACCATGTTAGGCCAGGTGTCGGAGACAAATCATGCATCCATTCAACCCACAAATTTCTACTGTGTCTCTGCTTCGTGTAAGGCCTAGAACAAGGCATTTTAATATCTAAGTCTATTCTATCTGGCTTTCAGTAAGCCTTTTGCTTCAGTCTTACCCTGAGAGATTTATCTAAATCAGCAAGAATCAGAAGGTAGACACATGCGCATGTGCACACCTGTTTGTGAGGCTCTACAGGCAGGTCAGTACATGAAGACAAGAGCTCCAGTTTGGCCATGAAGTGTTATGGTGTCTCTTCCGCAGATGGGTACCGGCCAGACTCACAACATTCCCTTGCTCTTCCTACATGTCATTCCAGAGCTGGAAGGTCAGCCTTCCCCTTTGCCTTGGGAGCACCTCTCTTCCTTCCCAGGTGGATGTGGCAGAAAGAGCTCTGGCCTAGGAACCTGAAGACCTGAGGATTAGTCCTAGTTCCCTTCTAATTCTGGGACTTTAACAATTTACTTTGTTTTATCAAGTCTCATTTTCTTCATTTTTGTGAAGTGAGGGAATTGAACTGCTGTGTAGTCTTATAGGTTTCTGCTACTGCTCTCTAATATTTCCCAGAGTGCCGAAATGTCTCCTCCTGGAAGCCCAGTTTCTCTAATCAGCAATGTCATATCTATCTGGTTCAAATGGGAGGGTTTTGTTTTTAAAGTAAAAGATGTATACGTGTGTATGTGTGTGTATATACATACATACACATGCACCTAGTACATATCTATTTATCTGTCCTTCTTTCACCCTCCAGAAGCAATAACTTTTAACTCCTTGACTATTTCTTCTGGTATTTACCTACATATCTCTAAATTAAATGCTTATCTTCTTAGCTTTAATTTTAAATAACCTTCAGACTGCCTACTACAGAAAATTGGGATTTAACTCTTCTTTACAGCCCTCCCACAGACATATCTACGTATGCCCTTTCCCATTCACCCTTTACAATTATTTCACAATTTAGAGTCAAATAACTATTTAATGTTTACATTATTATGACCGTGTATTATTCTCACTGAACCATGTAGTAAAACTGTGATTACTTAAGAAATTTTAGTTTGTCCTGAAATTAAAATTGCTTCCTTTTTCCCTTCGCAGTCCATGCTTTGGCTGCCATATTAGAGTCTACTGCATGAATACACCACGGTGTATTTAGCCACCCTTCTTCTGATGGGCATTGGGTTGTTTCAGTGGTTTTGCTCTTATAAACAATGCTGTTTATACATATTCTTCTACATGTCTTTTGTGTACATGTGCAAGTGTTTCTCTTTGGTGTATACCTAGGAGTGGAATGACTAGGAAAATACCTGAATGTTCACATTTAGAAGATAATGTCAAACTGTTTTCCAACATGGTTCAGAGACCCTTTGGATCCATAATTTTTCTAACACTTTGAAGTGTCAATTTCTTTTAAATTTTTGTTAATTGAATAGGTACAACATGGTATTTCATTGTGTTTATTAGCCGTATTTGTTTTCTCTTTCATAAAATGTCTGTTTGGGTCTTATTTCCAAACTTCTGTTGGATGTAAGACTATGCTTTTCTTATTGCCTAATCAAAGTTCTTTAGTCAAGCTACCAATCCTTAGTACATTATATGTATTGCAGACATCTTTTCTCAGGTTTAACTTGTTTTTACTTCCTTAATGTGTGTTTTATGACCATAAATTCTTAATCTTACAAGTTTATATAGTTAATTTTATCAAACTTTTCTTTTCTAGTCAGTGCTTTCTGTATCTGTAACCTTCTTTTACCCCAAGGTCCAAAAGTCATTTATTAGATTTGCTACCAAGAATTAAAAGTGTTGATTTTTTTCAAGTCTACAATGAGGAGTTGATTTCTTGATATGGTACGGAGAAGTCTAATTTCATCTTTTTCCATATAGATGACTATTTTTTTCCATCATATTTATTGAACAATCCCTCTTTTACATTAATGGGAATACATTCTATTTCATTATTGTTTTTATCCCTGCACCAGAACTATAGTCTTAATTACTATAGCAACAAAATAAGTCCTGATACCTAGACAGATAAATCCCTCTCCTTACTCCTTTTCTTCAGAATTATGCTGCTTGTTCTTGCTTTATTTTTTATTCCTCCATATACATTTTTAATCATCTAATCAAGTTCATCAAAATACTCTCTTGGGATTTTGACTGGAATTGCATTGATACTGTATATCAATATAAGAAAAATTGTATTTCACAATATTACATCTTTCTATCAACAAACATATTCTGTCTCTCCATTTATTTAGATCTTATTGAATATTTCTTAATAAGGTTTTGTAATTTTCCATTTAGAGATATTACACATCTTTTGTTATATTTATTTCTAGATACCTGGTATTCTGATATCTTAAATTCTCTTTGATAATACTTTCTTGTTTGCTGCTGTTGAACAGAAATGTAACTAACTTTGTATACTGGTCTTATATCGAGCTACTTTGTTTTTACTCCTATTATTTCTCTATCCACCTATTATTTCTAATAAAGTGGTTCATAGATTCTCTGGGATTTTTAAACAATGATATCATCTACCGATAATGGCAGCTTTATTTATTCCTTTCCAGTCCTCATCCCTCTGGTTTCTTTCTTTGTCTTATTGCACTGGATAGGTGCCCTACTATAGTAAGGGTTAGAAATGGTAGTGGTTGGAATCCTTAGCTCATTTCTCTTATTAACTGGAATGTTTCTGCTGTTTCCCCATTTCAGATGATGTTAACATTGTGTTTTCTTTAATGATTCTCTGTATGAGATTAATGATGTTCCCTTGTAGTTATAATTTACAAAGAATTTTTATCATAAATGAGTATTTAACTCTATCACATGCTTTTCCTTCATCTCTTGAGATAATTGCATGATTTTACTCTATTAATCTATTAATGAATTAATAAATTATTTTTATAGATTTTCAAAATATTGAACCATCCTAGCATACCTAGTATAAACCTAAATTGGTTGAGGAGTATTACATTTTTTCAGACACTATGGATTTTATTTATAATATTTTATTTAGGATTGTTAAGTTTACAATCATGATTAACATGGGTTTGTTATATTGTTTTCTTGTAATATTTTTGTTTGATTTTAATATCAGGGTTATGGTGGCTTAAAAATGGGTTGGGAATTATTCCCTCTTTCACACTAAGAAAAGTCTGCATGATTTTGAATTGAACTATTTCTGTTAAGTTTCGTAGAACTCACCACTGTCTGGGTCTTATGTTTACTTCATGTGTTTATTTTAACACCTGCTTCCATTTCTTAAATGGTTATAAGATTATACATGCTTTTTATTTCTTCTTGAGTCAGTTCTGATGAGTTGTATTTTTCTAGGAATTTGTCTATTTTGTTTAAGTTTTCAAAATTTCTAACATATTTTCTCATTTCACTGAAAATATTAATTTTAGTTAGGTTGTTTAAAATGTTTTCTTCTGATTTCTACATTGTGATTTTTTTTGAGGTTATGTTTTGTTTGTTTTGCTTTCTGCCCATTAATAATTAAGTATAAGACACTAAAAGGTGTCGGTAAACTGTGGCTGGAGATTGTTGACATACATCACCTGCTCAGAGAGCCCTTCTCTGACCACCCTCGTACCCATC
The DNA here is from genome assembly GCA_963575035.1 of Avahi laniger. Classification (NCBI taxonomy): domain Eukaryota; kingdom Metazoa; phylum Chordata; class Mammalia; order Primates; family Indriidae; genus Avahi; species Avahi laniger. The sequence goes on along the minus strand of CAUYSK010071877.1, from coordinate 17,940 downwards.
ACTTTCTCTCCTCTTATTCTGCTTAATCTCCTTACCCTAATTTGTTTTTCTTTGTGGCCCTTAATCACTACCTGTGATTGTATTATATATACTTTATAATCTGTTCTTTGTCTTTCTCTAGCACTAAAACGTAAGCTTTGAGAGAGCAGATCTTTGTCTATTTCATTCACCACCATAACTATTGCCTAAAATAGTGTCTAGTACATGGTCAGTCACTAAACATTTGTTGACCAAATGAATGGTGTACTTTGCTTTAGAGTGGTTGAATAGGGACAAAACTCTCATTGGGATGCATCTAGTTAAAAGTATCTGTGGGTTTTTTCTCTTGAGCTATGAGTTGCTGCAGAGAGGAACTCTTTAACCTCATCTTGAGGGGTGTTAAGCCTGACTGCCAATGTTGTAAAACTCTAACAGGGGAAAGGTTGGAGGTTTAGCATGTAGAATTTCACTTAATTTCCCTGATTTTAGTAAAGCACCTCATTGCTGCTTCATCTGGGACTCAGCATGCCCCAGTCCACAGTCCCTTCTATTCAACCTCTTAAGACAGTAAACTCCTTATTCTGCCAGGCCACAAGTAGGCAGAGCAGAAAAAGCGGGTCTAGATAATCCTTTCAAGCATTCAATGAATCCTTCTTTGTGTTCGGTCCTGTCCTATTCCCTGTCTTCAGATGAACTTGAGCATTTCTGAGATTCTACAGTACAAATGTATGTGCTTCCTCTATCGGCCACCCCTGCAGGCACATAGCAGATTGAGGTAGTTAAGTCAAGTACTTCCCATCCATCTGCATATTACCATCAGAAAACTTTTCAAACTCTCTCGTGTGCTATTTTCCCTTTTTCTTTATCTGCATAGGTTTATACCTTCTTTGTTTCTTTAATATTATTTTAGTAGAATTTCAGAGGCAGGAATAGATAACTGTGTTCAATATGACATGGTTAACTAGAAATTTCATGAAGGTTTTCGCTATTTAAATGGCAGAAATATCTTAAATAAAATCCTTTGCAGAAAGCCCATATGTAAAACAAAGCAGTCCTCCTCTGGTTCAGGAGGCCTGAAGGAGAAGGACTGGGATACCCCTGCCCAGGAAATGCCTCCCCCATCCTAGTTGCCCCTGGCCATGCCTCCCCTTTTGTGCCTCTCTCCTCCTCTACCCTATAAGCCCCAGAAGCCTACCTGAAACTCTTCTGGCAGAGCAAACTTTGAAAATCACTGAGTCATCTACCCACTTTGGAGGCAAAGAGATCTAAACATATGTGTTTCACAGTAGCTCATAACAAGCTACACTTGTTGACTCACCATAAGGAAGATTATTTATATCCTGTTCTTTCAGATGCTTTCATCTCCACATTCTGAGATGAGATCATCCACCATGAGAACATGCTGACTTTTTTGGATCCCCCTCAAGATGATGTTCAATAATGAGACAAAATGTTTCTAAGCAATATCACTTTATCCCTGTAAATTTAAAGTCTGCAAAGACTGACTGTCATCCCCCTCACCAGTAATGATATAAGAGAAAAGCCTTTTGGAATGCTCAGTCGCAATGGTATAACCCATATTCTTTATCCCTGTTAGAATTTTTTTTGTCTAATGTATTACAATTCCTGAAATTCTTCATTGAGCTGGAAATGCCTTACCTCTTAATTATAAAATTACTTGAAGGATATCAGAACTTTTGAGTTTACCACTATGGTACCCCAAAATGTACCAGAGCTCATGTGTTAAATTAGTTAAATAATCAGAACCAGATAAATTTTATATGAATTTACTCCTCTGAAAAGCTCAATACCGAATTTTAAATGAGGCTGAGGACTCTAAATTGGCCAATTAATGGGTTCTGACAGTGGTGAGCTTACTTTTTAAAGCAGGGCCTGCTGAGGTGTATGGGATCTTTGCCAAACTAATGGAGTTCTGTTTATGTCTCTAAAGAACGTGCATTTACCTGTAAAAATTAACTTCATATACAATATGTGAGAAACTGTGAAGTAGCATGAGGGTCTGGGAAGACTGGTGTTTAAGCTGTTCCAGCAAGTGTAAGTTCTCAGTTGTCCGTTGAGTTTCAGCTCCACTGGATTTTTCTAGATGGTCCTATCTCCTAAAGCACTTTCTAAAAGAGTGACAAGCTTTGAAATGTAAGCTAGGCTTACAATAATCTCATAAAGACATTTCATGCCTAATACTGCAGCAAAAGAATATTTGATATTGCTTTATAACTCAACTAATTAAATTTGACTTATACTGAAATGTGGCAAATATAGGAACTGTCATTTTTTTCTTCAAAATTTGCTAATCTATACCTCTACCTTCTCAAACTGAGACTCTATGACCTTTATCATTTTTTTTACTTAAAAATGTTTCAGTAAAAATTTTTAAAAGCTTAAAAGGAAATGAGAAAAATGAATTACCTATTTTTAAAATAAGGTTTCTAAGAAATATTGTGTTTAGTCATTTTCTTGAAAAAATATTCTTTTTCTTTTATGAGTACTATACTACTTTCCTATGAAATATTCTTTCATTGGCCAAACTAATTGTCAGTTAGCATTGTATTTCACATTAGAAGTTTATATAGCTTAGTGTTATTAAAGAAATAGAAACTGGCTTGACTACTATAGAAACACAAGATACACTGATTATTAGTAATAGACATCCAGGAACTCTTTCCTTTTTCACACATTGTAACCTGAGCTGACATCTTCTGTCTTCTTCTCCTTTCTTCTTTTCTCAAAGTAACCACAAGATAAATCTGATTCTCACCTCTCTTCTTACCTTACCCCAAGGTATAATTTATTTACATACAAAAAAAATATGAATACAATCTAATGTAGTCTTTTTCATAAAGTATGCAGTGGGATGATATAACCTAAGATGGGCTATACTCTTCTCTCTAAACACTGAATACTGTGAAAAGCAGAAATTCCCCAGAGAACTTTTGAGCAGCTGCTTCGAATAATGATTACTGTTTACTTATCTCAGCATTCCAACATCTCAAATCAAATCTCCTTTCTTGGACTTCCAGGTTTATTGGCAAATGGCTGAGACAAGACCAATAATAGACACCTGCCACCTTTTGTGTTTGGGCTGGAAGGTGGGAGTCAGGGGTCACCATAACCCAGGGAGTTGTTGTCAACTGGACCAATAGCACTGAATCTGGAGAGACTTTAAAGAAATGGGATTCACAGTGGCTTTGAATGTGAGGAGCTGAATCTGTATATGTAATCTGCCACAGAATCACAGTTTGAACTAGCATAATTTTGCCAGGACAGTGAATCATCCTTTTGTCTACAATAGTAATAATTTTTGTATAATTTTCTGGAAGAAGTAAGCAGAATGGTAATGTCTATCCAGCATTGGTGAGGAAAGAGGTTGTCTTGTTCCAACTTGATGAAATTCACCCTCTGTGGCATCTTTCTGGAAATAATAGGTTCATACTAGAGCAACGTATTTATTACATGCAGCATATCTTTAAATTTTCATATTAATCTCATACATCTGTGCTAATGGTTAGTTTAGAAAACCCTTCATATAAGTAGTTCCAAGGTATGTCATTGCAAATGGTAACTTATTACTTCTTTTCTTATATTATTTGAAAAGCCATTGGGTAATCTACAGAAAACCTATCTTTTTTTATGTCCTCTTCCAAGCATTAACTCTAGTATTCTAAAATATTACACAATTTCAAAAGTGAAGCAAGATTTGAAGTGGATCTTTTGAGGAGTAAGAAGATTAAAACGGCAAAACAAATTTAATTATGTAAGCAATCCTTCTCCTTCACAAACTTGAAAGAAAAGCAAATTGGTATTTGTGAAATTTTCTTTGTCTAATAAATAGCCTCACTTTACAATAATGCCCATGACCCCAGTTTAATTAGATGCAATTAATTTTGTGCAAGCTGAATTTGACATCTTGCTAGAGGGATAACCAGCTGTATCCTGTCTTATTTTTTTTTTTATCACCAATGAGAATTCAATTGCCTGAGCTATTGTAAAAGGGTGGGAGGTAGGGAGAAAAAGACCACAGGGCTGCATTTTATATTTAAAAATGGCTCTGGTGGACAGTGGAATGTTTAATTAAAAGAGCTTCTAGGAAATATTTTTCATTGGCGCATCATCTTTGACAAGTTATGATGGCTTTATTACTGCAGTTTTCACTCCCTCTGGACACTGGTTGCACACACGTGTCTGGACACAGCTCACGTGACAGGGCTCCTTTGAGAGTGCACAAAAGCATTCGTTGCTGTTAGAAAACAGCCTCACTGACTGCAGTTCAGCCATGTCATCTGGAGGTTCAGCACCATCCTTTTGCTCCATCCTTTCGTAAAATTTTCTGTGATCCTCTGATTGTCCTCATTCAGATTATCATGCATATTAAAAAACCCAGGGAAGAGATTTCTGATGAGGACAGAACCCCCGATATACTGCAATTTTCAACAGATTACCAAGGGGAAAAAAGATCCAATGACCATAATTTGTGAAGTGTTTTCTTTTTAAGTGGTTAGAATATTTCTACATGGTTTTAGAAAATCAAAGAGTGTCCTTGAAAATACCATAAAAAGCTGAGATCCTCCCATCTCCATCCTCCATTCTTCCGGGCTCCTTGTTTCACTGTTCCCAGGCTTGTGTTTGTCCTTCCACTGTCTGTCACGAGATGGTGTATCCACATGCTCTGTTCATCACTGTGCGTTTTCACTCAGCAACACGTTTCAGAGCTCTTTTTAGATCTGTTCATAGGGAAGGCAGGGTAGCATGGTGGGTAGGAGCAGGGTCTGGGGGCCAGAGGGCCTGGCTTGGAATCTTGACTCTGCCACTTATTTGCACTTACTAATGCCTTCAGTTGGGGCTCAGTGTCCTCATCTGTAAAATGGGGTAATAATTGTACCTACTTTATGGGGTTACTGTGAGGAAGACAAGCACAGCACTCAGATGAGTGCCCGGACCAGAGTCAGTGCTGTGTTAAGTGTTTGCTATTACAGTATTTTTTTAGTCATTTTTATTTACTTTTAGACACCATTGATTATAACACAAATACATATTTAGGTACCACTAAAAAAGAAAAATCACTGCCAATTAAATGGTGACACATGTCTCCTTAATACTTAGAATTTTTGTTTTAGTTATTGAAAGAGTCCTTTTAGACTTGTTTGTACATATGCTTTTATCATATGTGTCTCTGGTGCACGCAAAAAAAAATAAAAGACAAAATATGTTGAGTTCAGGTAGCCCTGAAAATTTTTCACATTCACAATCCAACTCCCCACTTAACCACTGTCGCTGAGAGTTGTCAATGTCTCAGCTTCACACTCTTAGGAGACGGAGTGCATCTCCTTCCCAGCCACTGTCCCCCACATTGAGAGGTTCTATGCTGGAGCTTTGCTGCTCTTATCAGAAGGCGTGAACAGACAGCAGAGCCCACCTCGTCCTCAGAGACCCTTAACCTGTTTTGTTGGCTGGTAGAGTTACAGTCCAGTAGTGCAGTCACGCCACCAGCTGCCTGGGGGACAAGCAACTGTGAGGTGCCTCCCGATTTTAAAGATGGCAAAATATGAAGAGCTGCGCTTCATAGAATCAGTGCAATTTTCTTTTTAATGACTGCTTAAAATTCAAATGGTCACAAATTAAATCATGAAAGAGAATGTTTTTGAGATGAAGCTCACTATGGAATTAAGCCTAAATGGTGGCCCCAAAATGTTTTTAAACATGAACATAAAAAGTCATAAAAGCAGTGCTTCAGTATTCTAAAGACTAAAAGAATTTGCAATTGAGATTTTCGCCTAATCCAATCATATATCTCAAAAACACACACAGACACTGACCCTGTACTGCTGTGTGGACATTATCAAAGGTCCGAAAGGGGACAAGCATTTCTTCTCCGATTTGCATTTCGGTAGCAGCTAAAACTTATTAGCAGGTGGAGAAGATAGAAGTTAAAACTCTGAGCTGAGCAGAATAGATAGGTAGGCTGGCTTTGAAAATACAAAACAATTAAATTTATGTCAGTTACTTCAGAGTTCCCTAATTTACCGCGGATCCAAGGAGGAGAATGGGATTCAGACTGGTTGGGAAGGGATGTCAACAGTTGAATCAAAGAGTCCATCCCCAGAAATGTTCACTTACAAGAAAATATGTTTCTCACTGCCCATGGATCTCCACCCACCCACAACACCCTGCCGAAGTCAAAAGCCCAGCCTGACTCATGTGTGAGTCATAGTCCCTGCACAGATGGGTCTGAGTCAGACACACAGCCATCCTCTTCCATTGATCCTACTCACCTTTCCTCCAACACGCAAGCACTAATCATCCACTCTTTCATTTTCTTTTCTTTTCCTTTTTTAATTCCTGCTCAATGCCTACACGTGGGCACTCAAAAAAAGAAAAATCCAAAATCACGTGAATTTCTTCCACCAAAAAGTATTCAGGTATATTTTCTGCCATTTTTCTGTGCATATATCTCCACATTTTTGTTTATGAAGTTGGAACCATACTATAGGTACTGTTTTTAGCCCATTTCCTTTCACTTACCCATACATCAGGAACATTTGTTCATATTCATAACTGTTCTTCTATTGTGTGTATTTATACTAACTGCATTGTAGCTCATCATACATTTCACCATAATATACTTTATGAATCTCTTATTGTTAGATATTTGAGTTGTTGCTAGCTTTTTGTTTGGTTTTTGTTTTGTTTTCTTTTCTCATCTTTCTTCTCTTTTTCTTCCATTCATAAATTTATTGTTCTTCTTAAAGTATCCTGACCTCTCAAGACAGACCAGCTTTGTGACCTTCTGTAATTTAACCTCTCTGAGCTTTTGTTTTCTTATATGAAAAACGAGATTCACAATACTTGCTTTATGTGTATCTGAGGGTTAGAGGTAAGATATGTATAATGCCTGGCACATAGTAGATGCTTAAAATGTTAACTTTTTATTTCATAATATAGATCTCTTGAAGATAATTTGGCCTTAATTAAGATAGTAGACCACAGTTAGTGCCTATGAGAGATGGCTGTTTTATTCCTGTTATCAGAAGAGGCCTCAATTCTGGTTTTCCATTCATGCTAGAAAACATTTCTGAGGAACTATAGAAATGATCCCTGAAAATATGATCTTTAGAGAACATTTCTGTTGAAAGTGCATTTTTCCAATGTTAAGATCCTGTAATTCCAAATTTAATTACAAGAAAGTGGTCATTAGTGAAGCAAATGCACACTGCTGTGGAATTAGGACCAACAGCTGTCTAAAGAATGCAGGTGTTTATAGCTCTCCAGAGATTCTGGTTAGGACACAGGGGCTGATGTTTCTCCAGAGAAAAGCTGGTGAGTGGTAGTGTCCCTTTTCTGGTAGTTGATTAAGCCAGTGGGAAGATTCTGTGGCCATGTGGTGTTGGGTGCCTACCTGTCGTCATGTGAGCAGGTACCGACGGAAGGGTTCAGAGCTAGCCTTAGAAGAGGAGGCACAAAAAGCGAGTATGTGTGGGATTAGAAGAAGAAAACCCAGCGAGGGCCATGCACACTCTACCTTTGAAGCTGCTTTCCTTGGCTTCTGAGCTCTGTAAGTGTGAGTTCAAGGCAGGACGTGAAGAGACACTCTGTCCTCTCCCCCTGTCCTGTCTTTGGCATATGAAGATACCCCGAACTTCTCTGGGGACATAACTGCTGTAGGGGCTGATTTCCTGTCTCTCCTCTGCATTTATTCTCCCTGAACCTCAGTTCACTAAGACCTCCTTTCTTCTGCAGTTCTTTGCTCTTTCACTCTTGTTTAATACTTTATTAATGTCCAGGTAGCAAAAGTGTTTGTTTTCTCATATGTAAAATAGGGAATGTCTAATAGTGTTTTTGGAGTTTTCCTTCCAATGCTCTATATATTCCTCATTTCTACTTATACATTGTGATTTAGTGATCCAAGCACTTGGTACCTGTCAGAAGACCTGGTTTTATTCCTGGTTCTACTACTATGCATCCACTTAATATAGGGGTGCCTGTATGAATATAAAATGCCTTCGGGGCCAAGAAGAAACATAAATGGGTAAAGTAGCCCAGACAGATACAAAGCAATACTCAGCACCAGCCTGTTAGTGCCCTAGAGTTGACAGATCTTTATTGCTAGAGCATCACATGAATAAGTGAATGAACAAACAGTTAGACAACCTTGTCTCTGTCTGTTGGACCATCAATATTTGCAGCTGTCATACAAATACCATTCTTTTTTAAAAGTCCAGTAAATTGTCATCCTATGTATTACATACCCCTTAGCAAAGGAAGGTTAACACAATCCCACTAAAATAAATAAGATATAACACTGCATTTTCACAAAACAAACCTTGGGAAGCAGAAACTTTGTTTTCTGTTGGTGTTTTTTTTTTTAAATAATAATAGTCATTTCTGTAACTCTCATGGTAAATGCCAATATGGAACAGACAGTAGAAAAAAGAAGAGAAAAGCACGTGATTTGCAGAATGGAAAAGTGTTTTACAATTTAGCAAGAAGCCGCAGTACCATATTTTAGCCTACCTTAATACATTCCATTGAGACCCCATCACACATAAAGTACATCTACAGCTTACTCAAACCTCAGTCGTTCCCACATTTTTTCTTCATGACAAATTCTCAGCAAAATGAAATGTGTTTATAGCTACCCTTGGGTAGTTACAATTCATATTTTATGTTCCATCACCTTTGAAATTCTCATGAAACAGAAAAAGATATGGTATAAAAATATGGGTGATTATTCATTATGTAGAAAACCTTTGAATAATGCATCAAAGATCCATTAAAATAAATGGAAGTAATATATTTTAATGGCCCAGCCACAAACTAGTTGGGGATATTGAGTAACAAATGGCACAGCAGGGCCGGTGGCTCTCAGCCACACTGGTTGTAGCCAGATAACAAGCAGTGCATATTTGGAATTCCTGGCATATGGGGAGTCCCCTCTTGCTCTCTTTCCTAAGGAAAGCCACACAATTGCCTTGAAATTATAAGCAAGTACAGGAAGTATATGCCCTTCAAAATTATATTGCCAGACAGGATCTAATAAATCCAAACTGGAGGTTAAGTGTAGTATAAGGAAAAAGCCACTGGATTCAAAAATCAGAAGTCCATATAGTCTCTTGCTTTGTGACTTTGTGCCAGTTGCTTATCGCCAAAATGGTGATACATAATTAAAAAAAAAAAACACCCTCCTCAGTAGCATGTAATGATAAGCCTTTATTTCTGCTTAGGATCCTACAGGTCAGCAGGGCAGTTCTGCTGATCTGAGCTGGGCTCAGACAGGCTTACTCATGTGTCTGCGGTCAGCTACAGGTTGGCGAGGTGCCTTTCCTGCTCACAGCTAGGCTTTGACGTGTGTCTAGGGACAGCTGCCAGGTGAGCTCCGTGCTGTGAAGTCGCTCCGCTGCCAGCGTGGACTTGTGAGGGCAGTAGCAGGGTTCCCTGAGGGGAGGCTCGGAGCTGGGACACCGTCACTTCCTCTGCCTTCTGTTGGCCAAGACAAGACACAGGGCCAGCCCAAGGGTAGGGAAATAGACTCCACTTCTTGATCACAGAAGCTGCAGTCACATTACAGAGGGGGCGGATACAAGGACAGGAAGAATTGGGACCATTTTTATAATGAGGCTGTCACAGGTCTGGGGCAAGTCATTTGACTTCTCTGAGTAACCTTATCTTGCCTGTAATCCATAGGTAGTAGATACAGTCCAAGGAGAGAATGTGAGTGAACATTCTTGAAAACTAAAATTCAATGCAATAGGTCAAGTGAACTAAAGCACGGTGGGCAGGGAGATAAAATCTTACGAAACAAACAGTTATACATACATGCTGGTGCCCAGAGATTCCCATTTCTAAGATTAGAGAGCAGTAAATAGTTCTGGGCTTCAGAGCCAGCCTTAGACCAGCCCAATCCAAGGCCAGGGACAAAGGCCTAATTCACAATGGCTACTGCCCCTTTGGAAGTTACTGGCAAACTTTAGGACCATGGTATTGTTTTTCTTGGGGAATAAACTAGTCTTATCTTTGTATTTTGAAAGAAGTGTTATCTTTATACCAAATCATATTACCACTTGGGTGGGCTTTTGAGATACCCTCTTAGTAGTCAGAAGCTTTTCATCTCTTCCATCCTTTCAATTCTCTGCATATTTTAATATTATCCCAGGTAACAGTAGTCGGGAGTCAGCACAAGAGTTTTTTAAATAACAGCCCTGACTGTAAATGCCAAGCAGACGTGGTTCCTGAGCAGCCTCTGAACTGAACGCCCTTCCACTCCTGGCCAGTAGGCACGGTCACACAGAGGCCACTTCTGCTCACACAGAGATATCCCAGAGACATACTTAGTCTTTACCTCGTGTCTGGCAGCATTCCTCATCCCACTCTCCAGACCTTCGTGCTCCCTGTCCGTAGCTCTGAGCGGCAGTATTGTTTTTCACTGCCGTGTGGTGCATAAGGAACAAGAGGTTTCGGGGATGACCAGGACAGACCTTTCAGAAATGAAATCCAGAGGCAAGGCAGACTTCAGGCAGCCTTTGCAGGAAGTGCTCTGCTAAACGCCACTCGAAACATCAGGTAACCTTGAATCGGATACTTTGAAATTATCTCTAATTAACAAGATGAGGATGGTGTTTTGTTTCCACCTCAAACTGTGCTTGAGAGATTCAGGCAAATTAGGCCCCCTGCAGCCTGAATTTTGCAAGAGTGGTTAGGAGGGAGGCCAGGTACACCGCCATGTGGGGACAGAAGCCCAAGGAACTCCAGTTTCCAGAAGCGATCCGCTGCGCCTCCCCGGGGTGGGAAGGGCCCAGGAACAGGGCTTATCTGTCCTTTGACCCTGTGACGCAGAGGCCTTCAGCAGCACTGGGTGGTTCAACTCACCCTGTCAGGCTGCTTGGGAGCTGTGGTTGAATTTCACCCAAAGCCGACTTCATCTTAAAACCGATTAAAGGCTAAAGGCAAACAAATCCTTCTTGAAACTTGAGCCCATTTTAAGATGTCTTTACTAAAATCCCTTCTGAACCATTAGCTGTTATGTCGTGTAATTTCCTTTTCCTGAGAGTAACGTTCTTGGTAATTACTGCTGTAAGGAATTATAAGTCTCACCCTATAAGAAGCTCTTTTCAGTTTCCTATGGCGATAATGTGGCACTAAGGCGATTTTCCGAATTTCTACCCAAGGCGTTTTTTCATTTCACCCATATGACTAATTCTCTCCCCGCTTCCGCCTTTTCTTTACCTTTCCTGAGTTAGAAACACTCTATGGGATAGGTGATTTAGGTCTGGGTTAATCCTTCAAAGAAAGGTCAGTTTGAGTGCCGAACAACAGAATTTATGATCAAACTTTCTTCTGAATGAAAATTTATATCTTTGGACATTTCAAACTTTAGTTTGGTTTGTTTTTGTTTTGTATTTTATATTGCAGGTTATTTTATATTTTTATAATCTGTGTATCCATTAGCCAGACACTTCAAGGCTTTATTCAATAAATAGAAAATGCTACATAAAATTAGATTCTAATTAAAGTTAGCCTTTAAAATATGCATGTTTTTAATTTGCAAACAGCTTTCTTTCCCACCAGCTGCCAATCTATATAGAGCTTGAGTTTTATTATTAAATGGGTTGATTTTAATTTTTAGACCAACTACAGACATTAAAATTTTAAAACTTGTATGGGGTCAAAGAGTAATCTGAACACATTAGATTTTTCCAGAAAAAAATCCAATGGAAGAAAGTTAAAAGGAGGCAAATCCCAGCTCACTAAAAGGACGCTATGCCTAAGAGTTAAAGACAGCTCAAGTATGCTCTGTTGGAGAGTTGATTCTGCAGTCAGAAACTGCTGTATGTGACTAGGCTAAAGATATTAGAGTAAGTGACTTTGGAGGTCCCTTTATAAAGTCACATTACGTCTAAAATTCTGTATGTGTCTTAGGCTTTCACTAAGTAGAGAAAGGAGGACAGTTAACATGTATAAAGGACCTGCTGTGCACCAAGCTCTGAAGAAACTCTTTTGATCCTTCCTGCAAAACATTGGATTGGCTATTTTACAGTATCCCATTTTACGGATGAGGAAACTGAGGTTCATGGAGCTTATGTAATGTGCCTGGAGAAAGAAGTGAGGATTCAGAACCTAAGTCCACCTGACTCTAAGCACCTTGAGCTGGTAACAGTGGAACCTGTTGCCTTCTACCCCCCAGCACTGGCCTGGCTCTCCCCTCCTGCGCCGTGAGGGCAGGGAGGGAGGGGAGCTGGGCATACTGAGGGAAAGGCTGCATTTTCTTATAGGAGGCATAAGCTGGGACTTTCAGTAATTATAGAATTTAACAATAGGTGGCAGCGCATACCCATAACAATTGTGGTGCCGGTGTTAAATCAGATTTTCTGGGTTCTGTGTTGATTTCAAAGACCCACTTTAAATGAGTCATCTGAGCAATTTCTACAAAGCATCTCTACCATTGGAATAAAAAAATCAACTCTAAATGTCAAATACCACGTAAGTTGCCCTTTGCATTTCTTCCTCTGGCAATAATAATGCCAGGGCAAGTTCGGTGTCCTCTGCCCTAAACCTGGCTTAGATAAGCCTCCTAGGATCTACCTCTTCTTGCTTAGGAGCCTCCTTTTGCCTTTTCTTTCCCTACTCTTACTCAGAGACTAGGGCTACTAGAGATGCTAAGAAAATTACTTCTTTGGGGTGGGAAGGAGCTTAAACATTTATTTCTCATAGTTGTGGAGGCAGGGAAGTCCAAGATCAGGGTGCTCCGGGGTTGGATTCTTGGTGCGGGCCTGCTCCCAGGTTTATAGGCAGCTGTCCTGTTCTTCACCTGGGGGGAAGAGAGCTAGCTAGCTGTCTGGTCTCCTAATAAAGTCACTAATCCTATTCAGAATTGTCTACCCTCGTGACAATTACCTCCTAAAGGCCCCACCTCAAAATACCATCACATTATGTTTGGGGTTTCAACATACGAGAGAAAATTACTTCTTTAAAAACTCTTTGTCACCAAACAGTATTGAAATGTGTTCAGCTTCAAAAGAAGGTTAGGACGAAGATCTGGATCCGCAGTGTGGCCGAGTGTATGGCAGATACACAGCCAGGCTACCCTTGTGACTGCATTTCCAACATCACCTCTAGGGTTTCAGGATTCAGTGAGCTCCCAAGAGGTCTCTGTCTCTGAGGCTGTGTGTGCAAGAGGTGGTCTGCAGAACCTGGCTGTGTTCTAAGATTTTGCCTTTCTGACTGGGTTTTGGGTTTCCTTACGTTTCGCTAGTGTGAATCGGTGGTGATCTTCTTCCTTAATAACATAAATGAGCTCCTGCAGTTGGCTTTTGGCAACTTCCTTAAAAAAAGGTTTCCTTCAGATGATCCTGTTCTATTTGTGAAAAAAGGAGTCTTCAGAGAGCTGTGGGATGCTGCCTCTAGTGAGCTTCTTTGGATTGTCCCCCTGGGACAGGACCCTGGACGGCACCAGGCCGCCTTACTTGACCAGGGACCCCATTCACCTTGATCTACGGGACTGTAAAGTCAGTGACTCCGCACATCTTTACGGTGCGGTGCGCCAGCTATGTATTTGATACAGTGCTGGGTGAACATGAAATTGGTATGGAAAAAACTAATAGAATATTGGAAAACCCTCTGGTAAATGTTGTCCTTTATAAGTGGAGAAGTCACTCACTTCTCCATGTGAAGAACACATAAAACCGCTTTCAGACGGTTGTATTGGCTGCAGCCAAATAACAAAGAGCAAAGTAGACTTAGTGTCCTGTTTGTTTCCGCCCAGACTGCAGAGTGGGATGAACCTGCAGATATGCTTTGTCAACGACAGTGGCAGTGACAAGGACAGTGATGCTGATGACAGTAAGACTGAAACCAGCTTGGACACCCCCTTGTCCCCCATGGTGAGTCCAAAGAGCTACCAGCTGAAGCTTGGTGTTGTGATTTCCTGGTCATTTAGCTTCTCTTATGTTGTGAATCGGGAACAAACATTGAAGAGATTAAAAAAAAGAAAAGTTTCTTAGAACTGTATGCTCCTAAAATTTGATAATGATTGAAAGGTCATAGTTGTGATACAATAAGGATAAATAAGCTTTGTTAAAGTTAGCAACTATTTTCATATTAAACCATAAAATCATATATCCTCTTAACAATTATAAAGGGAAAATATGCTAAATACCAGTCCTTCCCCATTGGGCTTAGAAGTAGGAGCTCATTTCTTTCCTACATATTACAAAAATTGGCTGAATAATCATGCGTGCCTGCTGCTGGAATTCTTTCCTCTCTTTGTGGTCTGTCTATTGCCTTTCTCACCAAAGACAAACAAATAGGAAACCCTGTTGGTCGTTGAGTGCAGTGCAACATCAGAACGTCATTGTATACCTTACTAAGATCAGATCTACCCTGAGGACCAACATAGCGCCTTAGCTCTGAGTAAATATTTTGTTGTGTCTGGTCACTTCAGGAAAATTTTCAGGCCAAGAATCAAAGAAATACCTTGAGTTTGTCATAAATATATTTTCTGTTATTAATTACACTAATCTTTCTGTTTATGCTAAAATCAGAGTCTGTTATAAAATAGACCTTTTTGAGCCAGGTGTGGTAGCTCACGCCTCTAATCCCAGTGACTCAGGAGGCTGAGGAGGGAGGATTACTTGAGGCCAGGAGTTTGAGACCAATCTGGGCAACATAGTGAGACCCCATCTCTAAAAAAATTTTAAAAATTAGCCAGGCGTGGTAGCGCAGACATATAGTCCCAGCTACTCAGGAGGTTGAGGCAGAAGAATCATTTGAGCCCAGGAGTTGGAGGTTGCAGCAAGCTGTGATCACTCCACTGCACTGTAGCCTGGGCAACAGTGAGATCCTGTCTCTTAAAAAAAAAATAGACCTTGTTTATGTTACTTGAGCTTTGTATAGGTCAAATCAAGCAGTGAGTCACAATGGTGGAGGGAACTCTCAGCCATTCTAGGAGGGCTCAGGGAATGCTGTGGTCCATCTCTAAGTGGGTGGTAATTGGCATGGAGAGCTCAAGCTACTCTTTTTCCCTTCACAGAGCAAACAGAGTTCTTCCTATTCTGATAGAGACACTACTGAAGAGGAATCTGAATCCTTGGATGACATGGACTTCCTCACAAGGCAAAAGAAATTGCAAGCTGAAGCCAAAATGGCCCTGGCCATGGCCAAACCAATGGCCAAAATGCAAGTAGAAGTGGAAAAACAGAACAGGAAAAAGTCTCCCGTCGCTGATCTTGTAAGCAGCAACGGCTGATACGCAAGCGAGTGTTTAGGGACTGCAAATGTTTGACGCCGTCCCAGCCCTTTCCCAGAATTATGCAAACTTGGGTTCTCCAAGGCAGTTTGTAAAAAGTCCTGTCATTGAGAAATAATTTTGTTTCTTCTTTCCTTCCTACTGTAGCACTGAAAAATACATAAGCAACAGATTTCACAAAAGTAAAGTTTGCTCTTGATTCATATCTACTGTGTTTCTTAGGGGCAATATTAGCTGTCATGGGAATATTTAAATTCCTTTAAAGCAATCTCAGTTTAAGAACCTATTGATTTTGATCATGGTAAACTTACTTATTGCTATAATTCTCATTTCCACATTTCAATGAAGACAATATAGCATAGTGAATAAGAGCCTTGAACTTCGGAGTTTAAGTCTAGCTCTGTGATTGCCCTGCTATGGGGTTCTGGGCAAGTTACTTAAGTCTTAGTTTTCTCATCTATAGAATGGGAATAACAGTGTCTATGACAGAACACAGTTATGAGGATTCAGTGAGATAAACCATTGAAAACACATGGCAGTGCTTGTAGCATGGTATAAATAATTAAGTAGTAGCTGATATTAATTTTTTCCATGTCATTGATATTATTTATGCTCCCTGGTAATTCATTTGTGGCTATAATAATTGCCTCACGGTTGTCACAGCCTGTGTTAAAGACCAATCAGAAAGCTTTTGATGTTGGTAGTGTAGCATTTTGGCACAAATAGCATGTTAGGTCATATTAGAGCCCCACACTGGAAAAGTCACAGACTGGGAAAGCTTTTAAGCTCTGAACCTGAACTGAAGTAGGGAGATGAAGGCGTGGGTTTTTAAGCAAAAACCAGGTCTTGTTATGTTCAGTGTATTTGCCTCTCTATTCACAGCTCTGTTTTTCCCCTTTGTATCTTCAGCTGCCACACATGCCTCATATAAGTGAATGCTTGATGAAAAGAAGTTTAAAACCTACTGACCTGAGAGACATGACTATTGGGCAGCTACAAGTGATAGTCAATGATCTCCATTCCCAGATAGAAAGTAAGTGTAAGATATACTTGAAAATAGAATATTCCATGTAAAACGTTACGGGATAGTGCTGCTTTCTTGATCTAATTCTTTTGTATGTTTTGTCGGGTTCCTCCTGTGTGCTTGCAAGGAAAGGAAGAGAATCACAAGGCTCTTTCCTGTTGTTGTTTGTTTTTGGTTTTTTCTTTTACTGTAAAATGTTTAGACGCTTTAAGAATTTTTCAAGATTCACCATAGTTATAGGTCCTTTTTATTTATCTTAAATCCCCAGCTCCTAACACAGTGCATGTATTCGAATCACAAATCTGTTTCTAGAATACAATTCAGAAGGTACAAGTCATTTATTTTACAATTACACCTTCTACTTCACTTCATATATATTCATTTTAGGTATCCCCATCGTCAATCAAATCAGATTAGACTATTTTGTGGGACTCCAGGTGGTGAAAGTGTGTGACCAATATGTGAGAATTACATGGTAACAAAGTTTGGGGTTTTTTTTCCCCAGAATAAAGGACCTCTAACAGTAGTGTCCAGAGGGGGTGGTTAGTCATGCTCACTGGCAGTCATGAAGAGAACAGGCAGTTGTTTGGCCTCACGAAGGAAAGAAACTTCTCATGTGGGCAGTGTGGTTATGATTCTGTATAATCTATGGATTTATAGATTTGAAAGAATCCAAGAGACATGGCAACCAAATGCATTCAAACAAACATAAAAAAGCATTATAAGCAACATGGGGAAATTTGAACACTAACTGAATGTTTTAGTGAAGATTTATTTATTTGATACAGGTATTATTATGTAAATTTTTTAAAAAGCCCCTGTCTTTTAGAGATACAGACTGAAGCATTTTCAGGTGAAACCATGTGTTATCTGGGACTTGCATTAAAATAATCCAATAGGAAGAGAGATAGATCATTCAAGGTTGGCCATGAATTGATAATTGTTGAATCTGGTTGCATACATGGGGTTCATTAAACTATTTTCTCTGGTTTTGTATCAGTTTGAAAATTTCCATAATAAAAAGTTTAAAACTTCATATCAGGGAAAAAGTGTCTATGCACTAAGGGTTCAGATATGCAGGATATGCAGGCACTCTTCTGAGTGATAGGATAAAAAGCTACCCCAAGAACACACTGGAAAAAAAATAAAATTTTTCTACTAGATCCAAATTTTAAAAATTAGAAATATTCAGTGCCAAGTTAATACATTCAGTACTGTTTTAAAATCAAGAGAAAGAGTTAACCATTTTAATTAAGAAACATAGATTCATAGGATTTTTTTAAAAAAAATTCTACAACTGCATTTTACTTTTAGTTGAGAATTAATTACTAGGATTGTTATTCTTTCAAAAACTGAAACAGGCCCTGCGCGGTGGCTCAGGCCTGTAATCCTAGCTCTCTGGGAGGCCGAGGCTGGCAGATTGTTTGAGCTCAGGAGTTCGAAACCAGCCTGAGCAAGAGTGAGACCCCGTCTCTACTAAAATTAGAAAGAAATTGGCTGGACAACTAAAAATATATAGAAAAAATTAGCCGGGCATGGTGGCGCATGCCTGTAGTCCCAGCTACTCGGGAGGCTGAGGCAGGAGGATCGCTTGAGCCCAGGAGTTTGAGGTTGCTGTGAGCTAGGGTGACGCCACGGCACTCTAGTCCGGGCAACACAGTGAGACTCTGTCTCAAAAAAAAAA
>CAUYSK010071873.1:0-20879 GCA_963575035.1 Avahi laniger | reverse complement strand
CATTCTCACTGGAGTAAAGTGATATCTCATTGTGGTTTTGATTTGCATTTCCCTGATGATTAGAGATGTTGAGCATTTTTTGATACGTTTGTTGGCCATTAATCTGTCTTCCTTTGAAAAGTTTCTGTTCATGTCCTTTGCTCACTTTTTAATGGGGTCGTTTGATTTTTTCTTGCTGATTTTCCTTAGTTTTATATAGATTCTAATTATCAGCTCTTTATCAGATGTGTAGCATGCGAATATTTTCTCCCATTCTGTAGGTTGTCTGTTTGCTCTTGTGATGATTTCCTTGGCTGTGCAGAAGCTTTTTAATTTGATCAGATCCCATTTATTTTTGTTGTTGCTGTGATTGTCTTTGGGGTCTTCTTCATAAATTCTTTGGCTAGACCAGTATCTGTAAGAGTTTTTCCAACATTTTCTTCTAGAATTCCTCATGATACTTCTGACAAAAAAGAAAAATAAGGACTTGGTTTCTCAGTACTAAATGTCAGACTATGTCCTGACATTCATAGGTTAAAAATAGGACTGTCTGGGTCAGAGTCAGTAATTATTTTCTGTGATTTTGGTTAATAATGAACTGTCATTATTCTACTTGACTGACATTGTACATATATTCTACTCAAACTGTCTATGGCTAAGCATTAACCTTTTTATTGACCTTAGGAGAAAAAGTAAATAATCTGATGCATCTTGCAGTATCTTATTATATATAAGCAAAAATTTATTCTGTCAGATTTAAGTAATATTGGGATTATAAGATTTTAGCTGACAAAAATATATCAATGTGTTTAATGATTCATTTAAAGCATGAAATGTACTCATTTACATTTCGAAGATAACTGTAATGTGAGCTAAAACATTGGTAAGCCACTGATTTGTCATCCTTTCTTAACACGATGATTATAGCTGCCAGTTCAGAAATCCAGTGCATGTTTACAACTGGGAGAAACTGCCACTAATATTCTGCCTTCTTGTTTTAGAATCCATGTTCTTTAAGTTATAATGCCATAAACGTTACAGGTGTTTGGCTTCAGCATGCCCAAGACAAAGAGAGTCATATGATAGGATAACTATTCAGCACTGAAGAAAAACCAAAATAATACATGTGAAAGATAAAATACAATAGAAACTCTTATAGGAAAAAGTCTCCAATCCCCAATTGCTCAGAGGCAAAAGTTCTAATAATATTTTATTATAATATCTTTAAGGGGGAAGTTACCTTTATATCCATAAGTAACAGGTTATATACCACTATATTTAATTAATCAACTTTATCCCTATTTAATGACTTTCTGCTTTGATAGGTGAGAATGTGTCTGATATTTTCACTTTCCTCCATTTCATAGTTGTAATCATTGTCACTATTTCTTGTCTCAGTTTTACAGTTTCAACTTAAATGATACAATCAAATTAATTTTCCTTATTTCTAATGTTTCAACATCTCTCCACTTGCCATTTTGTAATTTGAGTATGTCAGTCTTTCAGATTTTCTATCCAGTTCTTCCCTGCTTGCTTTTAGTAAGTTTACAAGCTGTAGCTTTCCTATTACCTTGCCAATGTCGATAATATTTTCATTATTTCCTGTAGCCAGAATTAAGTTTCATGTATGGTTTAGATATGTATAGTTGAAATTCATTGACCTCAATTGTTATGACTATAAAAATATCACCATGGAGCCAAAGAGTAGATATATGTTCTATTTAGGTCAACATGTAACATGTTGTTGTCATTTTGTTACTATTTTTAAAAAAACATCCATCACTGTAAAACTTGCTAGATTTTATTTTTCTTGCATTTAACTCATTTATTTTTGTATGTGATTTATTGACTGTTCTTGAAGAATTAATTGCCACTATTGGCTTACCAACACTCTATGGCAATTTTAATGATATTTAGCTCTCTGATCCCCAGAGTTCCAGTATGTTCTTCTGGAATTCCCTCCTTCATGGTATATTACAACTATCTTATAGGTACCTCTATTATTTCATTTTATTTTATTAACTTTTGGCTTCTCACACTCAGTCTTTTAGTAAATACATGTTAGTTGATAATTATCAGCTTATAGTACAGCTACTAAAAAACAATAAATAATTTTTGGAAACATTTTGAGTGCTGAACACTTTATTAGGGAATAAACCATTTGAATCATAATTTCTTTAAACCAAAATGAATGAATTCTTTTGAAAAATGCACATTTGTGGGAAATGTTTTATTGAGAAATCAATTCTGCCTTGAAATTTTGTCCTAATGATATCCATGTTGTATTTACGAGAAGCTAGCGAAATAGCTTAATGTGCACAACTGTAATAAAAAATGTATTTGATACAAAAAAATCCATTTATGTACAGGAAGTTAAGTATTTTATGATAATAAATCATGAGATTTATTTAATTTATATAGACAGGACTAAGAACATGGATTGAAAATTCATAACTTTTGGTATTCATTGTCAACTGATAACCTATTGATTACCAGGGGGATCTATGTAGAAGCAGGAGTCAACTGAAGTTCAAATCCTAGCTCTGTCATGTAAATACTACCTAGAAGTTCTTGCCAAGGTACTTAAAAATACTCTCTCAGATTCAGATTTCACATCTGAATAATGGGTGTAGCAATAACCATGCTGCTGGCTTTTACTAAAATCTAAGTGTAATAAGACTTTTAAATAGTCTAATAAAAGGGTAGGGACATAGTTGAAATGTAACATTTGTAATGAATGCTATTATCTTAAGAGGGTAGTGTTTATTTTTTGACTATCATCATCCTAAAGATTTTTTTTAAAAAACTTGGCATTGTATAAAGTCACATCCCTCAGATTAATTTTATGATACACTAAATCATGTCTAAGCACTTTGAGTGCATCAGGAAGGAAAGCATTAATTCATTTGACTGGTTCTTTCTTCAGCAACTAATGTACTGAAAATATAGTCCAGTTCCAAATAACAAAAAGAATATAGATTTATACTTATTTTTATCACATCTAATAATTTTAGCCTATTTTTTAAATAAAGAAGATTAAGTAAAATTTAGTAAAACCACAAATAAGAATTTATCAATAATGATTGAAAAACATGAAAATAAATGTGGCATTCCTTTACTAATAGTGAAAACTGAACTATTGAACTGTAGACTCTCTGTCCATGGTGCTGAAAAATGTTTCATAAATTATGCATTGAAATCACTAATACTGAAGGGATGCTGACAAGGGATGCTGACACAAAGTCTCACTAAACATTCTTAGTTATTTTTAGATAAATAGTGCCCTAAATTGCTCATAGTGATTTTGAAAGCTTAAAAAAATAACAGTGCTGCAATTTGTTCAAAGAGTATCAAAGATTTAATAGAATACTTAGGAAGCAGTTTAAATCCAATTAGAACTATATGTGGAAAGAGGACTTTTCACATCTGTAAGGTTGACAGTAAATATTTATTTTCTGAGTGATACTTGCTAATACTCTGCTTCCTAATTGCTTTTATGTATTGAGTAGCAGACTCAAAATCAGTTTGAAGAGATTGCACTTTTCAAACTTAAACAATAGACTATCTGAAAGCAAACATTTGCTCACTTGAGTGTTACAGTTCTATTTTAAATTACTTTGTATTTGGGTTAATAGGACTGCAAATCTTTGTTTGCGACATGTGTTCCACTTAACTACACAATTTAAAAGCATAATATTTTGTTCCCTTTCCAAGGATTCCCTTACTATTTCTACCACAGTGTTTTCTACTCTTGTATTTAATAATGAAAGTAATGCTAACATGTCTTAAAGTTCAAACAATTATTTTACATGTGTTATCCATTGGCTATTTATAATTTCTTATGGAATACACACATTATCAGTGATTTGTTTTCTCTTAAGGATTTATGGATATTCATCAGATAATTTTAGCATAAAATTAACCAGGCTACATTCATTCATATATAACTCCTCTGCCAATTTTTGTTTGTTTAATTGATTGAACCAAATGGTATCTATTCCCAACCCCTGCTGACTTATCACTCTTGCTTTTTAATTTTGCCTCTCTAGTGTATTATTCTCATCAACATATGATCATGCTACCATATCTACAATTTTAAAACTTTCCCTCATTTCTAAAAACTGCTCTACTTACTGCCCTAGTTACCTCCTAGTCTTCCTTATAGCAAAAGAAAGAAACTAAAACAACTCAACAGGAAAAAAATAATGCCTGTTATAAAATGGGCCAAAGACATAAATAAACATTTATCAAAAGAAAACAGAAAAATGGCCAATAAATATATGAAAAATGTTCAACATCACTAATCACCATGGAAATTAAAATCAAAGCCCCAATGAGGTATAATCTAACCCCAGTCAGAATGACTATTATTAAAAAGACGAAAAATAACAGATGCTGGTTAGGATTCAGAGAAAACAAAACTTATACACTGTCAATGGAAATGAAAATTAATATAACCAATATGGAAAACAGTATGGATATTTTTAAAAAATCTAAAAATAGAACTATGCCACATAATCCAGCAAACCCACCTCTGGATATCTATCCAAGGAAAAGAAATCAGTATACCAGAGGGATACCTTGACTCGTGTTTATTGTGACGTTATTCACAGTAGCAAAGATATGGAATCAACCTAAGTGTCCATAAATGAGCGATGGATAAAGAAAATGTGATATACACACATTTGGCCATATATACACACATTTGGCCATATATACTATTTGACCATAATAAAAGAAAAAAATGCTTTCATTTACAGCAATATGGATGGAACTAGGACCATTATGTTAAGGAAAATAAGCCAAGTACAGAAAGACAAATATTGCATATTTCACGTACATGTGGGAGCTCAAAATCTTGATCTCATGGACATAGAGAATAGAAGGATAGATACTAGAAACTGAGAAGGGTAGAATGGGGAGTGGGGAATAAAGAGATTTTGGTTGTGGGTATAAACATATGGTTAGACAGAAGAAATAAATTCTAATATTTAATAGCTAACTAAGGTGACGACACTTAGCAACACTGTTATGTATAGTTCAAAGTAAGTAGAAGAGAGGGGTTGAAATGATAATAACACATAAAAATCATAAAAATTCTACGTGATGGATTCCCCAAATACCATGACTTGATCATTACACATTCTGTACATGTAACAAACAGACAGACCACATAAATATGTAAAATATATATCAATAAAAGAGAAAACCATAAAATAAAAAGAAAGAAGTAAAAACACAGGAAAAACACTGTAGTGAAAGTATTATGATGATAGAAGAGAGACCAATTGAATGGACTAGACAGCCAGCAATTTTTTAAAAAAGTTCTTGACAGAGGCATTTTGTACCTTTTCCTATTCCTTTTTGAACAAACAACAATCATACTTTCTTTCCTAGAAATCTACCAAAATTGCTCTGGAAAAGCACTGTGAAACCCAAAAGTCAATTCTCCATAATTACCTTCTTTGACACATTAAACATTTGATATATTGACTTCCCCATCCATGATTTTATACTTGCTTGGCCCTTGGGACATTCTCTTCTCATCTCACTGGCTAAAGTACTTAGTCTCCTTTGAACAGTTTCTTCAAAATCCAGCTTTAAATTATTTGTTTCCAAATGCATGGTAATAGTAACATTTAGCTCTGACCCAAATACTTCCACTAACTACAGGCTCATATACACCAAATCTCCTAGATATCTGCACTTGGAAGTCAGAATTAATACATGCAAAACTGAATTATTTGTTCTGCCAATTCCTGACAGGCTTCTCCCCAAGTATTTCTCATCTCACTATATGTAGCAGGTGACAACTCCACCCTTCCAGTTACTCGAGCCAAAATATGTGGTGTTAGCACTAACTTCTGTATTTCTTTCATCCCTTATATTAACCTATTGATAAATTCCATAGCTTTATGTTCACCATATTTCTAGAATTGAACCTCTTTTTACTATTGCCACAACTATCTCCCAAATTCAATTTTCTATAACTTCTACTCTGAACTTATAATAACTTGTAATAATATTCTAATGTTGCTACCTTTTCTACTGACTCTTTAATGGTCTATTATCCACAGAATAGAGTGATCCTTTTAAAAATATAGATCAAATCATATCACTTTGTTTTGTCCTAGTTTGTTTGGGCTGCTTTAGCAAATTATCATAGCCTGGGTAGCTTATTAATAAAAAAATGTTTATTTCTCAGATTTCTGGAGGCTAGGAATTCCATGATCAAGACACCAGCATATTTTATGTCTTTTGAGGACCTGCTTATTTCTCTGATTTTTCTTAAAGATATTAAATTTTTTTTATATGTCAAGGCCTTCAGAGTCTGTTCACTGTGGTTTCGTTGTTCTTCCCCACATGGTTGGTTCCTTTTCTTTTCACAGGTGTCTGTTCAAATGTCTTCTCAGGTGGGATGATCTTGATGACATTACCTAAAACAGTATCACCTCAGCTAACTAAATTTCCACTCTCTATTTCCTTTCCTTTCCTTTATTTTATTTATAAAATCTACAGTACTATGTGTTTCTTTGTAGCATACATATACGCATATATACAAATATATATGATTTGTCCATAAATATGCTCATGCTAGAAAATAAGTTCTTTGATATTATAAACTATCACACTAATTATCATTCAAATTAATTAGAAAGTAGTAATGTTTGTGATTCCTTCTAGAGAGAAATTAGGGAAAGGAAGAATTACAAGTCACATGGAGTGAGAATTTGATAATTTTAAAGTTTTTTTTAGTGTTGAGTTATTTATTATTCTTAAGACTATCTATGGAATTGTGTTTAAATGTGTCTCAAAGTTGGATTAGACAGAAATTAATTTAATATCCCTTTTAAAGGTATGCTATTTACTAACAGGAGCTCTTGGTATTATTAGAACAGATAAATTAAGAAGTGCCTAATATAAAACAAATCAATCTTCCAGATGAGTATAAGTACAGTGAAGTCTACATCTTAAATAATATGTTGTCGTAAGTGCTTTGTGTTTCTTATTTTTGTATGACCTTAACTTCTTTTGAATATAAAGTGACTACATCTCAGGCAAAGATAAGCCCCTTTACCTACTCTACAACCTGGTCATCTTTGTCACTGTACCACCTGAATTTGGAATTTATAAGCTCATAAAGGTAAACGTGTTATCTATCCTGGGAATGGCTCACTGTTTCTCATTTCTGCTCTTTGTGGTGAAACCTGTAAGTAGCACAAAGACAGATACTGATACAACATGACTTGAAGAGCACTGGGAAGTCCAATAACTAAAATGATTACTACATCAACACCACCAACTTGAATTGTCAGCATACACATTGTGACTTCTTTGAGTTTCAGAAAAATGTTTTGTTAAAGACTCCTTCTTAAAATGTCTATGTAATCTTATCACCATAATATGAATTAACCAGCTGCTATATAGAACACTGACAGATGATAGAATAATATTGAAATATGATTGGTAAAAACATTTATATTGAGGGGGATTAATGCTGATAGAGAAAATTTAAGTAGTCATCCTCACTAGGATCTTGGGCAGCCACTGAACACTTTTGGTGGAATGAATGAGTTTAAATAAAATTTGCAATGAGAGAGAGTAAGCAAATATTAAAACTTCATTTGCTTTGCATTTTTAATCAAACAGAGAATGTCTAGAAAATGTTATAAAATAGGCAAGAAAATATTTAGAGTATAACAATCCATCAATATCTACTCATAACCTTGGGAGGCCGGGATGAAGAGTAAAGGGAGGGAGGAGAAGGAAAGGAGATATAGATTGCAGCTAGATAACATGGAGTGTAGAGTCAGATAATATGGCTTAAAATATGGCTCTACATTTGAACTATTTATGTAAATCCAGCTCAGGGCCTTATCTTTTCTAAAACACAATGTCATTTTCTGTTAAATAGGGATATTAATATTTCCCACTCCTAAGTGATTGTTATGTGTGTAAATGGCATAAAACATTAATGATGTAAAGAATAGTATGATGGCGAGTAAGTAGAGAGAAAGGATTCAGTGGATTTAAGCCATTCTCATTGTCATCATTATTTGAAAGTTTATTCAAAATATTTTTTATTCCCTCTATTTATAAAATGAAGATTATTTTAAATACATTGAAGGCCTTAGAGGTACTAGGACTGACTTAGCTAGCACAAAAGTTTCATAATTGACATTTACTCTTAATAAATATTTTGGCTTTGTGAATCTGAGGCGTTCATATGTTTTAGAGCAACATTTTGAGACCAATCACTTGGGTCAATGAGCAAAGGCATCCACATGACATTGAGAAACTACTCTATCACCTGTCTGTTTCCCCCATTCTAGAGAAGAATCTATAGCCTTAAGCCAATGATATTTCCAAGACCGTAAAATGATTCTTTCCCAGATTCATGCTTTTTTCAAAACTAGACAGACTACCTGCAATATTTATGTTTACATATCAATTAGAGTAACCAAAACAACAAAATATATATATTTTAAAATCTTTCCCTCATGTAAAAATAGTTCAGAGTTCATCCATCCAGAACTGGTGTGCTTCTCCAAGGTTTCCCCTTCAACACAGGTTTCCATTCCCAGCACAGAGCTTTTACACGTGGGCCAAAGAATTCAGAAGTTAAGGGCCAACACTAATTACTTGTGTTCCAGTCATCACTTCCAGCCAAGCCAAAGGAAAAACATTTAAAAAGAGATACCATATCCTTTCATTAAGAACACATATTGTACGGATTTTTTCTATATAAATATCATCATCTAGAAATTTGACACAACTGGTTATTATCATTCTGTCACTATGGAGATATTAATTTACAAGTTCTACACATCCATGTACAAATGATATTTTCTAACATTATAAACAGAGCACCATGGAAGGTTGCACAGAGTTGCTTTGTGGAGGGGGTGAATAATGGTAGAAATCCAGTCCTCAGTCTGATTCCCAAGTTCTGTGCCCTGATATGCAGCCACAGCAGAAGGAGAAAAGGGGGCTATTGTTTAGTTTCTTGAAATAGAGAGATATTTTTAGCAATTTTCCTAAAGGTAAATAAAAGAAAGTTAAATTATAATGAAGGCAGAAGGAATAGGAATGAATATTCCTATTCCTGAATAGTGGTAAAGAAGACAAAGGGAAATCTTGGCTATCATAAGAAAGGGCACATATAGACTCTGGAGGCTTTAAATCAGTGGTTTTAAGACAGGAGATTTTATACCTGGGTTCTCTGTTCTAATCCATTGGTCTAGGTCTCTGTTCTTGTACCAGTACCATGATGTTTGATTACCGTAGCCTTTTAGTACAGCTTGAAATCTGGTAAGGAGATCCCTGCCGATTTGTTCTTTTTGCTTAAGGTTGCTGTGGCTATTTGGGGTCTTTTCTAGTTCCATATAAAGTGTATATTTTTTTTTCTAGATTTAAAAAAAATGATTTTGGTAATTTAATGGGGACTGCATTTAACCTGTAAATTACTTTGATAATACAGACATTTTAACAATGTTGATTCTACTGATGCATGAGCATATGTTTTCTCATTCATTTATATCCTCTGTGACTACCTTCTTCAGAGATTCATAGTTCTCTCTGTAGAGGTCTCTCACCTCCTTGGCTAAATATATTTCTAGGTATTTTATTTTCTTTGTTGCTATTGTGAAAGATATTGAGTCTTTGATTTGATTCTCAGCTAGACTGTTGTTGGTGTATGGAAATGCTACTGATTTTTGTACATAGATTTTGTGACCTGAGACTGCTAAATTTGTTTATCAATTCCAGGAGTCTCTTAACAGAATCTTTGGGGTTTTTTGGGTATAAGATCATATCATCAACAAAGAGTGATAGTTCATACTCTTCTTTCCCTATTTGGATACACTTGATTTCCTTCTCTTGACTGATTGCTTTGGCTAGGACTTCAAGCCCTATGTTGAACAGAAGTGGCAATAGTGGTTAACCTTGCCTGGTTCCAGTTATAAGTGGGAATGTTTTCAATTTTTCCCTGTTCAGTATAATGTTGGCTGTGGTTTTGTCATGTATGGCTTTAATAATTTTGAGGTATGTCCCATCTATACCTATTTTGTTAAGAGTTCTTATCATAAAAGGGTGTTACAAATGCTTTTTCTGCATCTGTAGAGATGATTATATGGTCTTTGTTTTTGTTTCTATTTATGTGGTGAATCACATTTATTGATTTGCATATGTTGAACCATCCCTACATCACTGGGATGAAGTCCACTTGATCATGGTGGATTATTTTTTTATGTGCAGCTGAATCCAGCTTGCTAGGATTTTGTTGAGAATTTTTATATCATTATTCATAAGGGGTATTGGTCTGTAGTTTTCTTTTCTCTTGTTGTGTCTTTTCTTGGCTTTTCTCACTATTAAATTAGAATTAATTGATCAACACTCATGTGCACATATGGAAGTAAAATTCAATGGAATTCAAGCAGGTGGGAGAGGGGGAAAAGGGAGTGGACAAATTCACTCCTAATAGGTACAATGCACAGTATCTGGGTGATGGACACACAAATAAGTTTGACTCAAACTGTAAAAATGCGATTTGCGTGACTAAAACATTTGTACTCTCATAATATTCTAAAATTTAAAAAAAAAAAAACAAGATAGGGGATTTTGCCATGCAGGGGTCATTTGGCAATATCTGTAGATATTATTGATTGTCATAACCAAGGGGCTGCTACTGGCATCTAGTGGGGATAGGATAGAGATGCTGCCAAACATTCCTCAATGCTATAGGACAGCCCCCACATCAAAGAATTATCCAACCCAAAATGTAAGTAGTGCTGAAGTTGAGAAATCTTACCCTAAGTGAAAACATAAAGTGTTTTAAAAGAGGTAAATTGATAGGAAGGAATGAGATCTGCTGAAAAGAGATTGATATCCAAATCAAATTTTGTCTGATGAGTTAGTTTTCCTGATAATTACGTATTTTTATTAATGTAGCAATTGTTTCATGCTATTAAACTGCCATCTAATGATGTTTTTATGTTAAAGGGAAAAACAATGACTCCTGGTTCTACATTTTTTTTTCTCACAGAAGTAACATTTTATGTAATTGGAAGTATGGCATTGTCCAAGATTGTTGCACAAATAAAAAATATAAATCTTGAGAAAATTTTTCTTTAATACCTTGATCTATTTTTTAATGATATAGAATTATTACTGGAAACTTTTGTGAACTTCTGAAATTCAAAATAGGAAAATCAGAGAATGCTATTTTGAGATTTTCAGTCTTGATTAAAGAAACAACAAAAAAGTAAAAGGATTGATTTCAATTTGAGTCCAAGTTTTATTTATCTATATTAAGTATATACTCCTTATCCCACATCATTAGGCTAAAAAGGAAATTTTGGCTGGAAAAAATACCATTTTGCTTTATAAGTGGAAAGTATCAGAAAAGCTCACGTGCCTTCAACTGTGTGCCAGAAACTACTCAGAGCTTTACTCATTTTTAAATGCAGGTGATACGTTCATAAACGTGTACTCTAGATATTTCTAAGTACTTGCACTTGTATTTCCATAAAGCATAACATACTTCTTGCTGTTCAAAGGTATTAAAGTTTTATAATCTTCAGTTCTAAATAATGCAAATGATCTGTTATCAAGTGCTATATTGCTTGCTTAGTTAGATTCAATGGAATTATTATATTGTTTCTTTTCATCTGCAAAATGCTCTTTAATGTACTGGCATTGCAAATGCTGACTCATCCGAAAGGACGTGACAGCATTATGCCAGTAGTTAAGAAAGATTTGCTGTTTAAAACAAAATATTGAGTTTCTCTAATTTTTAAAAAATGCATTTAGATAACACGAAATTACTAAAATTATCAATGGAAGTATATAACCATCACTCTCACACTCTCAACTTATATTTTCCATGGGAACATTTAATGCATTGTTTTATCACATAAGGCAAGTAGCTTGAATATATTTTTTATCAGAAATGGAAAAGAAACCTACTTCCTGAAGTGTTTAGTCATTTCAAAAAGCAAATTTTATATTGAATCATTTAATTATATGAGATAAATGTGCTCTGAGAAGAGAGTAATCTGTGAGACATAGCTAATATAATAATATTTAAAATAAAGTCACCTAAACTCTAGGTCGATTTGTAAATCAAATTTTCATTTTTAGATTTCAGAAAGACAAAAAGACTGACAAATATAATAGTAAGAACTAACCTACACTGAAATGAAGATTTGTATTATGTCTTGATGATGTATCATGTAATGATGATTCAATAATATAGTGTAGGATAATTGTACTGCGATACTACTAAACATGCAAAACATCATGAGAAACATTGAGAGGTTTATATACTTTTCATAGCAGAGAAGCAAAATAATTTGAAATTCCAAATTCCAGAATCATATTGCCCCAGTTCATATATCAACTTCCCCATTTAGTAGCTTGTGATCAAGCACACACTATCTAACTCCTCCATATCTCATTTCCTAATTAAATATAACCATAACATAACATTACCTCTCTCATAAATTAAATGAGATGATGAATATACAACACTAGGTCATGCTGATAGTGCATTGCTCATGGTAAAGGATAAATAAATAAATACTAAATGAATAATGCTAAATAAATACTTGAAGAATCTGTGAGTAACATTGAGAAGAGATTTACAGAAAGGCAATCACGTTCATGTTTTGAAGGAGATCCTTAGACTGGCCCAGCCTCCCAATGGAGACTGATACAAATATACATATATTTCACAAGAGGGCAAAATAAGCAATTGCTTCAGCTGGTCTCTGACAAGAAATTTACCATTCCATGGATAAAACAACATATTTCATAATGACTATTCCTGGGATTCTATTTAGATAATTCTGACACTTAAAAAATACTCCCTTTAAAGGAACAATAAACAACACTCCCTAATTTTTTTGCTCATTGAGGCTATAAACAGAACCTTTCCCAGGTTGCTTTTTATATATTTGACAACCAATGTTCATGACCATCCTGAAGCTCTTTTTTATTTTGAAATTAAATATCTCTAGTTCCTTCTTCATGACAAATTTTAAAAACTTTACACAGTTTGCTTACTTTCCAATTCAAAGCCCTTTTCAAACCCAGCACATTTAACTGGACACAGCACATTTTTAGTTGTTCTCCTATAATCCCAATGAAAGAGCATTTCCTTCCTGCCTCTGGGGCTCTTCTATGATTTCAGCCTAACATCAATTTAGGTTTTGTTTTCATTTTGTTTTGTTATATTTTATTTTTTTATTGTTTTCCTGAGCAACCTCCCACTATAAATCCCTGTTAAGCTGAATGCCTGGAGAAATGTTAAAGAAAGCATTGCTTTTGTGCATATTTGTGAGCATCCACAAACAATGTGACATACCTTAAGAGATCTAAATCATTCTTTAGTTTCCTCTTAATTCTGTGGTATCAGTATGCTGAGATCTATTTGTAAAGTTACACCTCTGGAAATAACCAATGTTAAGAGATCGTGAGGAAAAAAGAAACACAAAAGGAATTCCCCGTCAATATTTTTATTGCATGAAACCTTGGAGAAAAAGAAGTGAACTCTCTGCAGCTCTAAAACTGTCTTTATTTTACATGCAATGCATGTTCAGTAAGAGGTTCAGGAAGAGGAAGTGATTAAGGATACTTCCAGTAGTAATCAGGAGTGGCAACTGTCTTTTTTAAATAAATGTTTCCTTTTCTGCAAAGTGATGAATTGAAGCCAGGTGATTTCTAAAATCACTTTGTCATCTAAAATGTCCTTGTACTGTGGACCACAAAAATCAGAGAATATTGAATCTTCTCTGAGGATAGGTATGCCTCTTATCAAACAGACTGAGTCATAGCCACTGTGTGCAGATGTACCAAAATATTCAGACCACTGCAAAACAGACTTGGGGGCATCAAATGAAAAGGAATGAATGGCTCACCAGAAAGTAAGCAGACTGTCTGAAGTTCATAGTCTCAATGTTCCACCCTTCTGAATGAATATGGCTCAACACATAGATTCCAGGTTTGTTTATGCCCAGTGTGGCTGCAGTGTTCCTTTTCCCTTTCCAATTTGAAAGTTAAATCCCTTATTTAGGAATGGTGGAATTAAATAACAAACCAGAGAGAGATTTTTTAAAAAAATATGTCTGTTTCACTGGCAACCAGCTTCTTTATATTCTGTCATGCTTTTGGCAAACAATTTACAGAAGTACTTTTAGTATACATAAAGACTAATCTGTTCCATTAGCATGACTAATGCTTATACAATTGAAATATGGTAGTCCTGTAGGTTGTCTTTGGTTTATAGGCATTACTTTTTATGAATGAACATCAGTCATTTGCCATGTAATTCTAAGCTTTTCATGCTGATTAGATGTTATTCCAGTGAAAATATAAATATAAATGCAGCACAAATTTTTATGTATATTTATTTTAAAATCCTCTAATCCTGAAGTGGCACATTATAAAAGAAGAAGAATCTCAGACAAGAATGACACAATTCTCAGAAATTACATAAAATTGAAAAGAATGACTTA
Organism: Avahi laniger; assembly: GCA_963575035.1. Taxonomy (NCBI): domain Eukaryota; kingdom Metazoa; phylum Chordata; class Mammalia; order Primates; family Indriidae; genus Avahi; species Avahi laniger. The sequence goes on along the minus strand of CAUYSK010071873.1, from coordinate 6,384 downwards.
CAATAAAACAGATGGCAGTGGAAGCAGCTGCATGGTGTCATTTCTGAAGTGCGTTACACACGTATGTGGACGGGAATGTGGAGTGTGTAGGGAGAAAGAATTGTGACTTTACATAAAAATGAGAAATTGATGAAGTTTTGGTTTTTTCTACCATGAGAGGAAAACATCAGGACTAGGGATACATTTTCAAGTACTTTGCTATCTTCCAAATGAAGAAGGAATGTTACTCTTTCATAAACAAAACATTCCACTGTGATATCCTTTTTCTGTTGTTTTTAAAAAATCACTGTATAATCTGGATTATTTTTCTACAAATTCCCACTAGTATTTTAAATCTACAGTGTTTTGCAGTCACAGTTTATGATTATTAATTTTATGTATCAACTTCACTGAGCCACAGGGTGCCATATATTGGGTTACATATCATTTCTGGGTGTATCTGTATGGATATTTGTGGATGAAATTAAATTTGAATCAGTAGACTGATTAAAGCAGATTGTTCTCCCTGGCGTTGGTGGGCCTCGTCCAATCCATTGAAGGTCTGAGTAGAATAAAAGGCTGAGTAAGAAAGAATTCTTTTTCTCTGACCAGTTGTCTTCAAGCTGGGGCATCAGTCCTTTTTTGCCTTTGGTCTTGGACTCAGAGCATAAATCATTGCCTCCCCTGGTTCTGAGGCCTTGGATTTAGACTGAAACTTTACCACTGGTTTTTCTGGGTCTGGACTTCTCAACCTCCATAATCATGTAAACCAGTTTCTTATTAAATCTCTCTCTCTCTCTCTCTCTCTTTCTCTCTCACTCTCAATAGGTAAATACATATAGATATAGATACATACATTCTATTGGTTCATTTTCACTGGAGAGTGCTAAGACATGGCTCAGCAATCATTCATGCACTCTGCCTTCCCGGGACTTTGTAGTGAGACATGTAAGGTTGACTTGCATGGCCAATGAACTTAAGAGTACTGACTATATTCACGTGAAAACTTTAAAATTCATCATATGTTGGATATGGTCCCTTCCTTTTTTTTCTGTCTCAGCAGTTGGATAAGCATATAGGAAAAACTTCTTTCATCCCAGGTCTTTCAGCTATTGTGAGTGAAATCCCCCTGCCAACCCACGTTTTTGGACACATAGTATTGTTCAGGCATGAACTTGTATAGTGTTAACCATAAAATTTGAGGAGGTTTTACCATCCTATAGACTAGCCTATGTTGATGGCTATGTTTCTGACATGTTCATGCAATCTATTCTATGCTGGATTTTATTAATTTTATTTATTTTAATAATTATGTAACAGATACTGTATTATTAAGAGTGTTTCAGATATTAGAATACATAAAGTTGCTTTTTAAAAAAAATAAATTGAGCCTTTGAAATATTAAATGACTTGCTGAAGGTGATAGGACTGGGCACCAAACTCAAGTCTGTCTGATACCCTTTCAAATGTCCACTGATAACTATTACGTGTTGTTCTTGCTATTGCTCCTGGTTTTACTTTATAGCAGGACAAAATGGAGTGTGGTGGTTGAGTATATATTTTTCTCCTTTTTTGGTGTTGTGGTGGTGGTTGAAGATATTTTCTGTTGAGGTTTGAGGTATGAAGAGCAGTTATTTTAATTTGGCCCTCAAGACATTATGTTGAAAAATCATTAAGGCATTTGATGAAGTCACTTGTAAGTTCCTTATGAACATAGTAGAGAAATGTAGACCAAAATGGCACAATAAATTAGATGTATTGCCATTTATAAAAGTGTACCCAAAAGCTTATTCACAGCTGTCTACGTGGTGAAGTACATGAGGTTAAGTGTCAAACAGCCTGGGACTAGTCAAAGTGATAACTTCTCTATACATCAGTCTCTTCATTTGCACAATGGAAAACTGTAACTATCTATTGACTGTGAGGATTTAATAGGATAATATATAATAGGTAAGTGACTTTTCCTGGCAGATAATACATTCTCAAAAAAATTAAAGATGATAACTTAAAAAGAAGAAGGAAAAAAAGGATAAGAAAAAGGAAGAGGAGGAGACAGAGCCAAAATGCTATCTTTGGGGCTGCCATGTTCAAAGTTTTTAAATGACTAAATTAGAACTTTTAAGATATGTCACATTATTTTTGGATGTGCACAAATGCTGATTTTTTGGATGTGCTGACTTGAAAACTTTTGATAACATACTTTCCAAATCTTGATTCCTTGTCTACTATTTCTATCTGGCTGGGCTGGTGTGGAGGTAAGCAATTACGTTAATATGCAGAAGCTAACATACGAGTACTATGCACTCAACATAAATATCAGATTTATTAACTGGGAAATTAGGAGATGACTATCTTTAGGGGGATATTATTCTACTTACCACAGTTATCATCTCTGTGATATGTGGTTTTTAGAATTTTCTACTTTCTGTCTAAGGTCCAGTTTTATTTCTAAAATCTAACTTGTCTATTTCTGCTGAAAAACATCTTGCTCTTGTGAGGTTTCTAATAGAGACTGTTTGGGTAGTTCATTGGGTTCTTTCCTTTGAACTTATATATATGTTCAATATACACACACACACACACACACACACACTTACTTTGATTAATCAGATTTTATTAGTTACCACATAACATGTTTTTTTTTTTTCTTAAGGATACAGAAGTGACAGTTTTCTAGAAAATGAGCTTCAAAAAATGTCTTATATTCCCAATTTTGCATTTAGGAAAATGGCTTCTGTTGTGTGGAATGATGATTGGCCTTGTCTTGTCTTTCATTCTGGCTCTAAATATCAGCTGCCCACACTCCCCAGATGTCATCTTTTATTATCATAGATGTTGGAAACTCCATTTGCTTTGCCATAGATGAGCCCTGGCTATCTAGCTTTCTGATAGAAGGTGAATTTACTCCATTTCCCTCTAACAGTCTCTAAAAATATGCTTCCACAACACATCTTTAAGTGCCAATTTCCCCTATACAAAGATGTTTGTGAATTGTGGAATTTGAAATATTTATTTTATGCCTTAAATAATTATCCTAATTTTATTTCTCTAAAATTATCAAATAAAGGTTAAAGATTCTCAAGAGTTGCTGCTCTGGAATTTCATTGTTTTGTGTTTTGAAAAACTCAAAGTAGTATATGTATGAGTATTTTGGATTCCCTCCACAGCCAGGGTCACTGCCTGACTTTCCAATTAAAGAAATTAGAAACAGAGACATAGAGATCAGCAGAGGTGAAACTAAGGTCTCACTTTATGAGGTGTAAGTGAGATAGTTAGTCGACTCCCTAGTGCTCTCAGAAATTGCATGAGGTCACCGGGGAATTATTAGAATTTTGTACCTGACATTTTACATTTGCCAACTTGACATACCTGACACTACTCCCAGACACCGGTGATGACATTAGCCCCTTTTAAAATTTGTTAATACATAAACATTTTAAACTGCTAAATTTTTTCAAGTCTATCTTTTCTTCCGAGTATGGATTAAAAAACCCTACATCTTTCTGGTAATTCATCATAGTAGTTCAAGTGTAGCAACCTTTTTTTTTTTTTAACAGATAAAATTAAATCCAACATAAACCAGAATGAATAAAGATCAGAGCAGCTCACAGAATTCCAGAACTATTTCATCTATAAATTTCTTTTGAACAAACTTGGGCAGTTCATGCACAGGTAGCAATAATGACATAACTGAGATCCCTCATGACTTTCTTGGGCTTCTGTGAATGTTAGAGAAATCAAAGGCAATGTATATGGGCACCCATGTCCTCTGAATCAAGAAGAGGGGTAAGCCCAGTGTCAATTTTTAAATTTTCTATTTAAACAGCCAGCTCTTCCTCCTGAAGAAAAATTCCTCTGACAGAGCAAGCATGATTATATTAGTTCAGCCCCATCACTTTACAGTATCTGCAAACCCCTCTTATAACTCCACTATTCTAGGTGGCTATGCAGGTATAGCTAGTCTTATAAAAGCCACTTCCTTTCAGGTAATCTAAGACACTCTGTATGTTCTACCTCCTGATTCCTAATATTATGCAACTTTCATTGGGATATGAATAATTATGTCCAGGGTTTTAACTGGCCATTCACATCTCAGCATTTCTAAATCCTTTATGTCCTTAACCAATGAAGTGAATATTTGCATGACATAAATCAACTTTTCTTCTTTTCATTTTCTTCTTTTTATTTTTGATACAGGACCACTTCTCTCACAACGTAACATGACCAATCATTGCATCTTATCTTTCATATATGGAAAATAATGGTTTTCTATTGATTGTAGAACAAATATTTATTGGTACATACTAGAAAAACTACAGCAATCGCATGTAACATCTGTTGATCAATCAGATGTAAGATCTTAAGGACTTACGGTCATGCCAATGTCTTGACAGACACCTCATCACATTTTTGTCCATGTGCTTCTAAGAAAATAGCCTTGTGGTAAACACTGGGTATGGCGATTAGATTCTATGGTTTATAAATATGGCACATAATGAGATGTCCTGTTTAGAGTTCTTTTCAAGGAGTGTGGATGGCTGACAGCCTTCAGCTATTGACTAAAATGTCAGCCTCATCTTTTGAGATGAAGTCACACTTTACTTGGGCCAATGACAGAGCCAGGTGATGTTACAAGGTGCTAGGCATTTCTACCCAACATGGCTACCCACTTCAATGTCTGGAGCCCCCTGTGGAGCTGGAAGAGACATTGACCTAAATCTTCATCATGCCCCCATTAGAATGAGGGCATAGTATGTTGTGGAATAGATGGAATTCTTCTAGGAAATTAACAACAACAAAAAGACTGATATTTTAAAGAAACAAGCATCCTTATGTCTTTAACTATAGAATCACATATACTCTTATGAAGAAAAGAAAAATCTACCAGAGTAGAAATAATAGAACATGTTACTATTTCTTTGTTTATTTTAATTTCATTCAAACACTCAGGTTTAAGACAACATAATGTCTACTATTTTATTTAATTCTCTGCTTAATGCATAATTTTTGAGACACTATAGAAGTAATTGCCCCCCTAAATTTCCTTTGTATTGGTATGCAAATGCTACATAATATCCAGAAGTGAGAAAATGATAGATTTTACCGCTGTGATTAGTTTATGTTATATGGCATAGTAGACCTTAAAATAGGAAGAAAATACAGGTGGAAAATACAGCGTGAGCCTTTTAAAAGTATGGAGCTTTTTTCAGCTGAGGACAGAAGGGGAAGTGAAGTCTGAGAAGAGTTCAAAATGCTGTCGCTGGCTTGAGGATAAAGAGGAACATGGGGGGAGGAGGGGCTGGCTATATACATACATAATGAGTGTGATGCGCACTGTCTGGACGATGAACATGCTTGAAGCTCTGATTCCGGGAGTGGTGGAGGGGAGACAAGGGCAATATATGTAACCTAAACATTTGTACCCCCATAATATGCTGAAATAAAAAAATAAAATAAAAAAGAAAAAGAAAAAGAAAAAGAAAAAAAAGGAACATGGAGCAAAAAATGCAGGCAGCCTCCAGGAGTGGAGAATGGCCCCCAGGTGACAGCCATCACAGGAAAGGAGACCTCGGTTCTATAATAACTACATGAAACTAAATTCTGACAACAACCCAGATACCTGGGAGCAGATCTTTCCCCAGAGTATCCAGATGAGAACTCAGAGTAGCAGACACCTTGATTTCAGGCTTGTGATATTTTGAGCAGAGAACTCAGTCTCTGCATTTGCTTCTTACCTGCAGAACTGCGTTTCTATACAGCCCTAAGTTTATGGTAAATTGTTGTACAGCAATAGAAACTAATATAGTTATTTTCTTTCATGTTTTAGAATAAAACAATTAGATAAACATATCCTTCTTGAATCCTTCAAATAATAAAACTTTGAAATTCACTGTTCTATTTCATAGAAAAGTCAGTTTAAAAACTATCCATTGATCATTTTCCCCATAAATAATTAGCACAGATTATGTCATAACCACCTGGAAACATTCTTGTTTAAAGTAAGCATCAAAGCAGAACTTCAATAATTTTGTTGTAAAACTCACAATTTGAACATTTTATATATTCTAAAGAGAATGTTACAAAGAAAAGGGATTTATCAGTGACACTATAAAAATGCATAGTTATCCAATTTATAAGAAAATGCAGTTATAACATCTCTGGTCCTGCCTCTGTAAGGGTAGGCCTTATGGTAAGAATCTGTCTTCTTTAGACCATGAAGAATCTCTTTAGGTTTCACAACGGTCATCTGCACTGACATGTGCATACCAAAAAGTCTTTTCTTTCCCTTAGATAACTTACTATATTAGTAAAAATTCAGATGTTTAAATGTTATTGATTAGAGGTTTTGAATTTCTTTTTTGTTGTTGTTTAAAAAAAAAATTAGGGAGTACAAATGTTTTAGTT
>CAUYSK010071872.1:0-12414 GCA_963575035.1 Avahi laniger | reverse complement strand
GAGCCTATGCTTGTTGGAATAGATAACAAGTTGAATGTACTTTGTCTACCAAATCCAATTCAATTGTACTCTTTATGGATATGGATAGGTATTGTCACAAAACCAAAGCCTCTGACAAATTCATAAATTTGATCTATATTATATGAGAACTTTCAAAGTATTATGTTAATAATACTTAGAAAGAAATGAAATTGTATCCTATACTGTAATTAGAACTATGTAAATGGCACTTGGTATATATGGTGAAAATTTATAGGAATTATGGAAGACGAAGATCATTTATTGAGGAGACATTTTCTTTTATAAAATTTCATTATTCTTTCATTATAATAATGTTCATTCAGTAAATTACAGATCAGATAACATGATCTATAAGCTGTAATGTTCATTCTAGATATTTATTATTATTATTGATAAGATATGTTGATCCAGGAAGCCTTCCATAAGTCCTCAAGACTGAATTAGGTCCCCCTATGTGTTCCTATATCACCCTCTGCTTATTCTTCATAGCAGATCTGTTGGAACCCAATCTACTAATATATCCCCTTAGCAGCCTCAGCCTCAGTTCCCATGCACAGTCCCTGCAACCCTGTCTAGGGCTTTCTTTGCTCACAGGAAATGTTGATCAGCCCCAAGACAAAGAAAGTTGGGAATTGCCAGGTAGTTATCCCAGAAGTAGGCTCAGTCAATGACTGAGTAAAGGTGATGGATAAATATATAGCCAGGACACTCTAGCCCAGGCAGCAGAGCAAGACTCTGTCTCAAATAAATAAATAAATAAATAACCTTAGGCTCTCTGGCTTTGGGACTCTGAAACTTATACCAATGGTCCTCTCAGTTCTCAGACCTTCAGATTTGGACTGAGAGTTATGCCACTGGCTTCTCTGGTTCTTAAGCTTTCAGACTGAGAGTGAACATCCAACACCACCAGCATCATCCCAGGATATTGCTGGCTTGCAGACAACCTGTCATAGGACTTCTCAGCCTTCTTAATTTCATGAGCCAATTTCACTAATAAATCAGTGTGTATACACACACACACACACACACACACACACACACACACACGCATACATCTCTCTCTCTCTCTCTCTCTCTCTCTCTCTCCCTCCCTATATATATATATATATACACACACACACACACACGTATCTCCTATTGGTTCTGTGTCTCTGGAGAATCCTCACTAATACAGTATGTTTCTAGGAATTTGTCCATTGATTTCTTCTAGGTAATCAGTTTGTTGGTGAATAATTGTTCATAGTGGTCTCTTATGATCCTTTTTACTTCTATGACATCAATTGTAATGTCTCATCTTTCATTTCTGATTTTATTTATTTGAGCCCTCTCTCTTTTTTCTTAGTCTAACTAACAGTTTGTTAATCTTGTTTATCTTTACAAAAAACCAACTTTCAGTGCAATTGCTTTTTTCTATTGTTTTTCTATCCTCTATTTTATGCATTCCTGCTCTAATCATTACTCTTTCCTTCTTTCTGATATCTTTGGACTTAGTTTATTCTTCTTTTTCTAGTTTCTTGAGATGTGAAGTTGTTTATTTGAGTTTTTTTTAATGGAGGCATTTATTGCTCTGAACTTCCGTCTTAGTACTAGTTTTCCTGCATCTCCTAAGTAAGAGTAGTTTGTGTTTTCTTTTTCATTTGTTCCAAGGTATTTTCCAATTTCCCTTTTGTTTTCTTCTTTGACCCATTGGTTTTTCAGGGGTGTGTTGTTTAATTTCTGCATATTTGTGAATTTTCCAGTTTTCCTTCTGTTACCGATTTCTATTTTCATTAATCATGGTCAGAAAAGCTACCTGATATGAAGAGAATCTATTCTTTAGAGGGAGTTGAACATAGATGATCAGTAAGTATGATAGCACCAGGTTGACCAGTTCCATAAATGTTGCATCATAGCTTTAAAATAGAATCACTGTCCCTCATAGGAGCAGGGTATTAAAAAATGGAATCATTGGAAACTTTCCTATAGCAATATTCCCCAAAGCATGGCAGATGAGATGAATTTAGATGATACAGAGAACAAATTTGCTTTTAATATTTTGCATCAATTTTAATATGAATTAGAAAAATGAAACTTTCTATTTATGATAGTGATTTCAATTTTCTTTTTAAGTAAACATCTTACATTTTGACAGTGATCCATTAAAAACACTAAGTACATATAAGTACAGATAGTACAAAAATCATAAAAGTGAAAATAGTGCCTTAGAGTCTATTGATATTGAATTTTCAGCTGCACCTAGTAGAGTAGCCACTGATGCCATAAGGTAAAGAAAATGATCATTAAAGTTGGACCAAAGAGCTATATCTTAGTCTTTATTCAATGCCCACTAATTTAATCCAACTTTAAAATAAGTTGTGCCCCAGCTGTTTAGAAGAACTCATTAGCTAAGAAAATGCTGATTGTGTTCTGAGGGTGGACTAGCAATAAATCTTAGTTTATATTTATTTCATGAGTAATTAGGTTTTTGTTCCTTTTATTAATCTATGATTGTGAGCAACAGGAATTTGAGGGTAGGTGGTTCTATGGTTTCTATGTGTAAGGACTGTTCCTATAGCCTGCCATTCTTCCACTTGTTATTGTTATCCACATAACAGCAATGTTCCAATCTGTCTAGATTTAGTTTCTCCAAAATATGATAAAGAAACAATATCTAGGAAGGTTGTCTAAAAAGTAATTACTTGATAGACAGCACCATTATTTTCCAGGAAGATGTGAAAGTTTATTGATATTGGTGACATGGAGTGTCTTCTGAGATATTCCAGATAGATGACCTCTATTTGATGTAGTCACCCATTGTGACTATAACAACACAATTCTTCCATGGTGGGTGGGATGGAGGGGGCAACTCCAACCCAGTAAAGAAATGAGAGAACAAACAAACCAAAAGAAAATAGTGCCAGGTGAGGAAACCATTAGGGGTCCGCTGTCAGAGAAGCAGAAGCTAAAGGAGACCCAGATACATCCCCAGGGGAGTCCTCTGGCAGGGGAATAACTTGTATGAAACTAAAGGTTATTCACTAACTAAATTATACTTCAGATGTTTAGTAATTATTTCCTGAGCCACTCAATTAAAAAATGTAATATGAAATTGGCTAAAAGTGCATTTGGCCTGAATTTTTATTTCACTTCAGAAAATGCCCAATAATATTACAAGCACTGAGCGTCACAAATGTGGCTCTGACTTTGACTTTTTCAAAATCTAAAAGGGAAAAGATCGGCCACAAAATGAGAAAAATTCTGGCTTATCTCTGGGCATGCAAATGGAAAGGGAGGAAGAAGAAAACATCACACCTGGGAGGAATATATAAGGTGATACACTTGTGAAATTAAACCTTCCTTATAAAAAGTCTCCTGTCCCATTTAAGGTTTGCTTTAAAATGAACCAGGGTCCTTTCAATGAGTCTAACTGATGAGCATGTCTTTTAACTATGAGCCCCCATGGTGGTGATTAGACTCAATCGCAGATACGATTTATGCGCAGGTCTGTGTAAGCAGCTCACCAAGCAGTTTTATTTTCAGGTGGGGATAACAACATTCTCCTTGTCCCTCAAAATCCCAGGAGTGTCTGCATCCATCCCAGATCCCTTTTGCTATCCAGCATCTCCCACTGGTTCTTTCTATTTATTATGTTATGTTCTGCTTTCTTCATTTCTCTTCCGGGTCCTTCTCTCTTATCTCAGTTTGGATTCCCACAGAAGCAGGCTCTGAGCCAAAGAATCAAGTACAAATAGTTTACTGGAAAGGTGGAGAGAGCACCTTCAGAGGGGCATGGGAGGAGGTCAGGGAAGGAAAAGCAGTAGATAAAGCGTGTTCATCTAGCAAGTTAACACTGTGAATAACCGGGATTCAATCCCACAAGAAAATTCTGGGAAATCATAAAATCACATGCCTCAGATTTATCCCGGCCGAGGGTGAGGGAGCTGGAGGATTTTATACCAGCTCTCACCACTCATTCCCTGCAACTCCAGGTCTGCCGTGCACTCTCAGGTGGTCTCCCCGGCTTGGAGACAGAGGGAAAGAGATGCAGAAGCTGGCAGCTGGCAGTGCTGGAAGGGCGCGGAAGTGAGAAGGCCCTAGGATGGAGAATCTCTCCTCCTTCCCCAGATTCTCCACCCCGGGAGTGACCTCTCTTAGTGATAGTAAGGTGTTAACAGCTGGAAAAAGAAATCAGGAGAGCCATCCCATTTTAAGATGCAGTCATTAGAGGACGTTAGGGTGTGTTTGGTGATAGTAGACATGTATGTCCTAAACCTGGGTATCCATGGTTTGGAATGTTCTATAAGCCCCGGAAAATTGGGAAGCCAGTTAAAGCCACAATGCCTCTGTGACCCCAGTGATGGATGAGCTGCCAGATGACTGTCAGAGTACCAAGGAGAGATCCTAGTATCAGGCATCAAGGGTCATTAGCAAGCATCTGTGTGCATTATCTTCTTTCATTTTAGGACTTGATGTATCAAAATACGCTATGCTGACAAAAGCAGTGTTTTATGAGTGTGTGTGTGTGTGTGTGTGCACATATATGTATCATCTGTCTACCTTCCTACAGTGCTTGGCAGAGAAGACTGTTTTGAACAGTGAATAAGAATATAGGTTGGGAATTAGATAACAAATATGAATGCCAGTTTTACTTCTTACTAAGGCAAATCATTCAATCTATCTCTCTGTTTTTCTATTTATAAAATGAGGATAATAATCCTTCAGAGGGTATTGAAATAATTACACTATATATGTGTGTATATATGCATATGTCATTAATTATTAAACTATATAGTTTATAATTTATGTGTTTATATATTTACATATTGTAATTTATATATTTATATATGTATATAGTGTGTGTGTATACACAGTGTTTGGTACTCAAAACATGTTGTGTGGTGGTTTTTACACAGTGTCTACTCAGTGGAGCTAAAATTATGCCTCCCACAATTCTATTCGGTGCATGGTTCTAAATTAGCAGTGGCCACAAGACAAATTCACATGATGTTTAGAAGGCGGGAGTGAAGCAGTAGCCATTGCACTTTGAAGGTAGATGCAGAGCAGCAGGCGCTGCAGCGACTCACTCGTCGTCACTGACCTCTGCCCTACCTGTTCAGGATGGGGAAGCACCAAGATCTGCAGCTCTTCCAGCTCCCACCAGATCTCCTCCGTCAGCTTCTCCAGGCCCTGGGCCAGATGCATATGCAGCTCCACAGTGAAGGGCACCAGTTTTTCCTACAGGTCACCCACATTGTCAAGGTTGACGGTGCAAGAGGCAGCCATGGGTTCTGTTATAGTTCGTCTTCATGGGTTCCCATTTGTCCTTGCTGTCATTCACATCCAACCTTCCCTCCTGATTGTAGGTCTGGCTGAACCATAGCAACTTCCAAATACCAAATGCCAAATACCAGATGCAAAACAACAGCCTGCTCAGCCTGTCCCACCAGCTCCCACAATTCTATAAAGTCTAACCCAATAATAAATTTCTTATTCTGTGTCAAACCTGGCTGATGCAGCATGGGAGTTACGTGACAAGATGCTAAAATGAAACTATTTCAGACTCAGTTATACCTAAGTGGTGCCATGCATAAACCCTCAGAGAAAAATGATGTGATGTGTTCCGAGAAAAGGACAAATGACAGCAAACATGATGATGTCATTCCTCTGTTTACAATTCTTCAGGGCTTTCCCATCACACTCCTGGAAGATAAAGTCTGAACTTATCTATATTATACACAAGAACATTCATGGTCAAAGCCCACTCTCCAGCCAAACTAAAATCTCCTTCAATTATTCACCTTATTTTCCTTTCTTCTCCTCTCTCCCTCTTTCTCTCCCCCGACTTGCCTTTCCTTCCTCCTTCCCAACCTTCTCATAAGCTCTCCCATCTATCCCAGCTATCCCAGCTATCCCACCCTCCTACCACACAAACACATACATGCACACACACCTCTTTCACCTGACTAACTCTGCTTGTCTCTCAAGTCTCAGTTTATCCCTTACTTCTTTTAGAATATCTAACCTGGCTCTAAGTATCTGCTTTGGACGTAGTTTCCCAAGCATCACCTACTTTCTTACCTGCAGATTTTTTAATCTCCCCACTTCACATTTGTCTAATTTGTCTAATTTCCAATGAGCTTTCAGAACTTGTGTGCTACTTCTTTCTAAAACTTTCCCTAAATTACATTAAGTTACCTTCGTATGAGATACTTACTCTGATTGTAATCCTTATCACACAATGTTAGAATTAGATGATCACTACTCTGCTGCCAACTCTGTCTGCCATTTGTGGTAGATGCTGTGATGTGCTGCCCAGATCACCCTTCAAGAATAAAGAACTTAGTGCTGTAGTTTCTGGGAGAGCTGCTGGCAGGGAGCCCTCTGATGCCAGTGGCTTTGGGGATTGTAGAAAGCTAAAAATCAAAAAGAGCCACCTTGCTCAAGGTTGCATCCACTAACAGGAGTAGCCAACATTGATGCAGATGTATAAAGGACCAGCCCTTCTTGCCACAATGCAAGACAGCTCTGAAAGATCATTCTTCATTCTTACAAGTTCCCTGTATGGTTGGCTAAGGCTCCTACTGGAACTTTGTCACAGTCAAACCTCTCCATCTACCCCATTCAACTTCCTCCCTTCCCTTCCAAAGGTGTGCTGATCCCAAGAGCACTCCGCAGTATACTTCCCACATCTCCGAGTTTACTACCCAGGGAACCCAATTTGTGACAACTTTGTCCACAGCACTCTCATCACAGGGCCTAAAATAGAGTACTATTCAGTAAATACTGGTTAATTAAATGCAAGACACAGTTGGTGAATCCTCCAATTGTCCAGGGACACTGAAAGAAGAGACAAACAAAGCTGGGGGACTACTATTCACCTGCCTCAAATACTTCTGGTGATCTCTAGAAGCTTTAAATATGTGGTTCTGGAGTTACAGAGACTAGCCCACTTCTTACAAACCTTCTGGATGTTGCTATAACTTCAGTCAGTAGCTCCTTTGAAATGATTTAATTACGTAAGGACACACACAGCCTGGCTGAAAAAACTAAATTCTGTCCTAGGTAACTAATGTTTCTGGAAAATTACCGGTAAATTAATCGGAACCTCTACAAGAGTGCATTCCCAAATGATAACAGAAGGAGAGGACATTTAAAAAAGAAGAGAAAAAACATCTTTTTTACTATTCTGGAAGAAACAAGAAGTTCAATCTGTCTGAAAGTCACAGAAAGTGAGGGAGAATGAGGTGGGAGTCATAGGCAGGGATGGGCCATAGAGGACACAGTTGGTTGTGAAAATTTGAGTATCCAAATACTTTAAATTTTTCTTCAAGTTAACTGTATTTATTTACAAGTCACAATAGATACTTTTAAATGTTTATTCCATTTTCCAGTAAAATTATTAAATTCATGTTTTCTGAATTACTTCCTTTAAATCTAATCTACTTCCAAAGATTGAGTTATTTCCTTGGCACTTTAGAATTGGATACTTTCTTACTTAATCATCATTTAATAGAAGGAATTAGTTCTATTAACAAGGGGAATATATGGAATATGATAGATGGATGAAGACAAAGTTTCTTGTGATATCTAAGAAACAGAAATCAGTATGTAATAGTCTGATTCCAAATATTATGAATCCTGTTGGAAGACGGATGTTTGCAAAATAATATTACATACTTCTAGGAATGTAAAGTACAGAGGCTTACTTTGAAAATTTTCAGCATCCCCTCCATGTGGTGGCATCCAACAAGATAAACAGATTATCTTCATCATAGCCGCTACCACAATCAAAAATTATTTTATTACCAGGGGCTGCGGAGGGAGGGGATTGAGAAGATGTTGATAAAGGATGCAAATTTTGGTTAGATAGGAGGAATAAATTCAAAAGATCTATTGTACAAGATGCTGACTATAGTTAATAACAAGGTATTGGATTCTTGAAAATTGCTAAGAAAGTAGATTTTAAGTGTTCTCACTACATTAAAATGATAAATGTAAGGTATTGCATATGTTAATTAGCTCAATTTAACCATTCCACAATGTATACATATTTTGAAATAACATGCTATACTATTCTATAATAGCATATATATGCTATCATAATATATACAAGTTTATTTGTCAATTAAAAAATAAAATAAAATTATTTTGTGCTTATTTAACCATTTCTGTCTGTCTCCCTGCTGAGAATGTTATTAATGATTACATGAGGGCAGAAATCATGTTGTTGTCATTGCTGTTATTTCCCCATTTTATCTCCAGCACTTAGCACAGAGCCCCTCTCAAAGCTGGTGCTCAATGATTAATTATGGAATAAAAATGAATGAATGATGAATAATTGTAAACTGGGGAAAAAAAGTCATTTTGGAGTACATGAGTTACACTTCTAACAACCTTAGAGATACAATGAAACTGAATTGGAGCCATTGAAACTGTGGTTTTTAACTCTTGATCGCTCTTTACCTAGTGGAATGATGAAAAGTCACATTCTTTTAGGTCCTTACGTGCTACTTGTGCCTATATCAAAATACCATCCTCACCAACAGGATAGAGTTGAGGAAAGGGAGAATAGATTATAAATTAAGTTATTTTGTGAGTTCATTGGTGGCAAGGAACAGAAACCCACTGACTAAATTAAGCAAAGGGGAATTATATTACCAAAACAAAAATGAAACAAAACAAAACAAAAATTAACCAAACATATAAAAACACCGTTTAGATTTTGACAAAATACCTTAAATGTATAGACCAATTTGAGGAAAGCCATCATGGTGACTATATTAAAACCTTTATGAAAATTTTTCTCTTCATTAAGAGGTCTTCTGTAATATATTTCAACAAATGTTTATATTCTTCTCCATAAAGGTGTCATATGTCTTTTGTTAGATTTATTTCTAGATTTTTCTACAAATACATATACACATATACACACAAGTGTATGTCAATACTTAAGTAACATTATTTAAAAATGACATATTTACAGGTTATTTGCTGACATATGAAAATTAAATTGAACAACATATACTGATTCCATATCCTGTGTCAGCCAGCCATAGGTATGTAAAAAACTCCAAATGCAATGGCTTACATTCTTGTGCCTCTGTTATGAGAAGAGAAGAGATATACACTCTTCCACATCCATGAGACATGGGCTTTTTGGTCCACTATTTTGCAGAGTATGAGTCTGAGTAACTGGTGGATGGATATGACCCTCCAGGCAAGCTGTAACACTCATTCCTAAACCTTGTTCTACGTGAACAGGTGTGTAAATCATTGTATTTTCCAAACTGACCATAATAATATTTCCCATCCTTCATGCACTTTGATACCGTAACTGTTGATATACCACTATCTCATTAAGAGGTGGCACCTATGTCCCTTCCCCTTGAATTTGAGTGGGCTTACAACTGTTTTGATGAATAAAGTACGGCAGCAGTAACACTTTGTGACTTCCGAGGCTAGGTCATAAGAGATGATACAGCTTCTGCCTGGTTAAGCAAGACATTCACATTTAAAGCTCTGAGACACCCTACAAAAAGTCTAACTACCCTAAGGCCCCAGTGCTTTGTAGGAAGCCAACCCCCATGGAAAGATTGACTGCACACAGATGCCAAGGTCCCAGTCAAAAGCCAGCACCAACACCCAGACTTGCAAATGAAGAAGCCATCTTCGGAAATATTTAGATTCTCTAACTCCCAGCCATTTGAGTTTCCCCAGCTGAATGCCCAGACATTACAAAGAAAAGAAATCCATCTCCACTGTGTCCTTATTGAATTGCCAACCCAAAGAACTTGGAGGCATAATGAAATCATTGTTATTTTATACCAATAAGTTTGCAATAAATTGCTACACAGTGATAGCAAACAGAACAGGAGTTTGACCAAATCATTCTGAGACCCCCCCGTAATTGGGGTCTAGAGCTTTATTTCTAAACTCTGCTGCAAAGTAAATCACATCAGAGCAAGGCTAGGCAGAATGCTAGTATCTAAATCCCAGGCTACTAGTTTGAGGTTGAGAGGACTCATTTGCTCTCAAAATGTGAATAATTCAGAATCAAGCCTTTCCCACTTGGAGCTATGTCTTTTTTGAGAACTCTATCTTGTCAATCAAGGGCATAAGACTTTTCCAGCTACTTCCAAGTGCGGGATCAAGGGAGCTTGCAGAAAAGACTGCTGTGCCCACTGCATCTCTGAGGAATCGACAGCCAAACTTCCACCTGAGCCTACCTTCGTTTTGTGTTTCCTAAGAGTATGCTTTGCTCAGCTGCTTTTGTAATTTTCTTTTTTACCAGGGAAACTTGAGAAAGAAACACACACACAGACACACACACACACACTCAGGGGGTGGGGCGTGGGGGGCTGTTAAAAACACCCATTGTGTTGTATAATTAATTGCTCCCCAAAATACAATTCAGCTGACAGAAGCTGAACAGAATTCAAACCTTCTATTGTCTCCCATTTTCTCATGTTGACTGCTCCTTTTGGGCCCCTACAGCAGCATTCTTCTAACATCCTTCTCTAACTGCAACAGGGAAAAAAACATTCATGAGCTTCTCTGTTACATTTCCTTCTTTCAGAGACATTGCTTAGACTATTACCCCAATAAATTCAGAAAATTTTCTTTAAAGTGTTATTTCTTATTTCCAACATGAGTAATTCACACAACTATAAAAGTGCAGCTCATCACAAAAGATAATCATGTGCTAAATGGACATTATTTGATTATAAAAATCTGAAGTTGCTGAGTGAGATACAGAAGAGCACTGAAAGAATCCTTTGGGGGAAACGACTTTCCTGTCTTTTCCGGAACTTTCTTGTTTTCCCTCTGGAAGGAAAATACAAGTGTCTTGACCTCACAGCTTAAGGGACTTTACCCTACAGGCAAAAAGTCTAGCTATCAGAATCCCAGGATAGTAGCATTTATTCAAAAGGCCTCTTGGTGGGAGACATAAGCATCCCCAAGCAAGATAAATGCATGAGTTCCTTGTATAGTGTCTTGACATCTATTTTTGCCTCCTTCCAGTGAGGCCATCCTAAATTTTTCAGAGATCTTCTTATTTCTGAATATCAAACCCAAGTCACATTTTTAGTGGGAATTTTCCAGTAGCTTACAGCTCTGCTTTAAAGGCTTTCAGATCTCACAGAAAGATATTCTGAGGTGGAAGAATTGTTACAAAAGGAACCATACTATTAGGAAACTTCTGTCCTGTAGACACAGTGACTCCATGGGGTAGCTAGTCTCCAGAGGTGTCTCCCAGCAATCCCTGCCCGCCTTGTTTGCACACGCCACTCCTGCGTACAGAAGTGGAACTCATACCATCACGCCTTGAATCTGTGCTGCATTTTCTATTGCTTGGATCAACAGAATGATGAGGAAGTAGTATTTTGATACATCTCAGACCTCTTCCTCCCTTCAGGATCCTCGAGCAGCCGTGGAAGAAGTCCAGGTTACCCTGCTGGAAGGAGGATGAGACACCAAGTGGAGAGAAAGGTCACCTGCAAGAGCACTGAGGTGCAAACACACAATTCTTATCAGCTCTGCGACTCATCGTATCATTGAACTTTCTTAAACCTCAATTTCTGAATTTGTAAAAATAAAGACAGTACCTATTTCACACTGCTGTTTTGAAAATCAAATAAAATCATTCTCTCTTTTTTTTTTAGGTTTATTGAGCACCTACTGTGTATCAGGCACTGAGATAAATACATCAATAAACAAATTATGAATGTTGCCTTGTGAAAGCCCACAGTCTAGAAGAAGATACATGTAAAATCCCCGAGCTTAGTCCGGGAAAGCACTTTGAAAAAAAATTAATTATAATAATATGGTCCTAGAGTTTTACAGGGCACTGTGAGGCTATAAGACTATAAGACATAATTCTTGTCCTCAAGAAGGTTTTAATATAGCTTAAAAACCTAGGGTTAACACATAAAATAATAAATTAAGACTACTAACTACATATCATTGTACTCTAAACTCTATAATTGCCACCTAAGAAATTTAAAAAACTGGAAAATGCAGCGTGGAGTAGTCTTATAACATATGAAGAAGGTGAGAGTGAGCCAGCAGGTTTTGCAAAGGCAGTGATGTGGGAAGCTAATATTCCTGGATAGGAAACAACTTAATGCAAATTGATAACTAGAGCCAAACTGTCAATAAAATCTTCTGCCACAAGGGAAATGTTCTATATCTGTGCTTTTTATTGCACATTTGGCTGGTATGATTGAGAAATTGAATTTTTAATCTATTTATTATAATCAATTTAAATTTTTTTTTTTTTTTTTTTTTTTTTTTGAGACAGAGTCTCACTCTCTTGCCTGGAGCGAGTGCCGTGGCGTCAGCCTAGCTCACAGCAACCTCAAACTCCTGGACTCAGGCAATCCTACTGTCTCAGCCTCCCAAGTAGCTGGGACT
>CAUYSK010071870.1:0-17384 GCA_963575035.1 Avahi laniger | reverse complement strand
AGTTCTTGGATCATCTCAAGAACAATGCTGAGTGAGATAAACAAGTTGCAGATGGATACACACACTATAAAATATTCACATATAAACATGCAGTGCAATACTGTCTATAATAATAATACAGACACCATGGAAATTATAAATACCGAAATCAGGATTGGGGGCTTCAACTTTGTCTTTGATGTTCTACTTATTAATATATATATGAAAAATGTTACAATTTCACAAACCTGAGGGTTGGTTCATGAATTTTGTTTATATTATGTTCTCTGATTTTCTGTAAGCCAGAAATATATTATAACTTTTTAAAAAATCAGCAGGCCTTGGTGATTAATTGAACATGTGGGTGGTATGGGAGAGGGAAGGGTCTTGGATGACTCCCAAGGTTCTGCCTTGGGTGACAGAGTGATACTATTTGTCAAGATCAGGACTGGAGGAGAATTGCCATCTTTAAGCAATCACCTCATCATATAAATCAGAAAAAGGAGGGAAGTTAACCTAATTCAAACCATAATCCAAGGTAACAAAGCAACTTTATCTTCAAAATAGAACTAGGGAAGTGATCTCAGCACAGCCGTCAAGAATGAGCAATTCTGAGTTCTGGCTCAAATTCTCTTGTACAAATGACCTAATGTTCTTTCTTTATGTCTTTGCTGGATAAAGAGACATCGTCATGTATGCAGAGGGAAACAAGATGGATTATTTAATAATTATAAAAGAGTTGAAATGTAAAAACTAATTTAAAACCGATAGAAACTCCTCAGAGTTTTTTCAAGAAAACTGGAAAAAATGGTTAGTCTGAGGAATATGTTGGAATTTACATTTGAAATGTAAAATAGGAAGGGAAAATGTAGAAGCACGTAAGTGGAAAAGGCCTTGACAGAGAGTTGCCACATGTTGGTTGCTGCTGTTTGGGAGGAACTGATTTGACAAAAGGAACTTGGAGCACAGAATTATGTCATTGTGAATATGGAAGAAATTGTAGAGATAATCCTTTCATTTTGGAGAAGAAATAGCAAAGGAACTTGCTAGAAGGAACATGAAGGTAAACAATGGCAAAGTCCACAGTAGATAACATCTCCCATCTTCAAATAGTTTTTTGTTTCATTGATTTTCTCAGTTATAGATTTCTTATTCTCAATTTCATTGATTTTTGCTCTAATTGTTATTATTTCTTTTCTTCTACTTACTTTGAATTTAATTTGTTCTTTTTGTGTAGTTTCCTAAGGTGGAAATTTAGATGATTGATTTTAGATCTTTCTTCTTTTCTAATATATACATTTAATGCTGTAAATTTCCCTCTAAGAACTGTTCCTGCTGCATCCTACAAATTTGATAAGTTGTGTTCTCATTTTCATTAAGTTCAAAATATTTTCAGATTTCTCTTGAGATTTCTTCTTTGATTAATGTGTTATTTATAAGTGTGTTGTTTAATCTGTACATATTTGGAGGTTTTCCAGTTACCTTACTGTTATTGATTTTTAGTTAAATTCCATTGTGGTCTGAAAGCAGACACTGTAAAATTTCTATTTGTTTAAATTTGTTAGGGTTTGTTTTATGGCACAGAATGTGATTTACCTTGTTGAAGGTTGTATGGAAGCTTGAGAAGAATATGTATTCTGCTGTTGTTGGATGAAGTAGTCTATAGACATATTCAATTGATTGATGGTATTGTTGAGTACTAGTTATGTTGTTCTTACTATTGTAGGATTTAGGAAACACCACTCCAAAATATGAGTGTAGGAGACCAGAATATGCCACCCCAAAATATATTTCTTTGGCATATTTCTAGCTGATTATTTAAAGAAACTGCAGACACAAGAGTAGTTCTAAAAAATCTACATTAGTAAAAGAATCTATCAGAAAGAGGGTTGCTCCAGACAACTTTTATTACCTGAGAGACTTTTTATCTGCATAACGTAATAATCTTTATTCACCATACACTTTCTGGGCATATTGCTTTGAGTTGGAGACCCTATTTCCCAGTTTCTCTTGCAGGCAAGAGAGGCCATGTGACTGGATTTGGGAAAGGAGGGAAGTTACTTCTCCTTAAAGGCAAACTGTTTTCATTGCACTTTCTCTTTCCTCCTTTCTACGGTACAGGAAATGGAGCAACAGAACAGCCGCCTCTGATTCCGGAATGGAAACTGTATGTCAGAGCGTCCCACCAGCCTGGATTCCTGAATGTTCTTGTGGGGCAAGGCCGTCCTGCCATTCCCAAACCACTCCCCTGCCTTTGAAAGTTTACATGTGAGAAAGAAAGGTCAATTGTTTGATTAAAGCCATTCTATAATGGAATCTCTTTGATATGGCAAAGAGATGTGTCCAGTACATAGGCACTATTTTCACATATCCACCTACATTTTAAAAGAATATACATTTTATTCACAATAGTATTTTGATTCCCACTTACTTTTACATTTATCTATCCCGTATTCTACTACTAAGGTATTTCTTAAAAAAAAAAAAAAAACTGTACTGGTTTCTCCAAGATGCGTTATTAATTCACAGTCAGAGCTTGAGGCCCTTTTACCTCTTCAAAACACATCAGCAAAATGGCACATCCTCATAGTAACAGTGGCTTTTGTGGTGCTGAGTCTAGGATGGATTGGAATCTCTGTGCAAAAGTAAGGGAGGAAAGGGAAAGAGGGCAGGTGCTGTTATCTAAAAACTCTCACGTGTTTAAGGTCTACCATACGTGGTAGACCTTATGGCATTAAGCTAAAGCCATTGCACTTCATCGGTATGGACCTGACTGTAGTCTCTGTATTCCGAAGCTGGCTACTTGGTATCTGTCACTGATTTTTCTCCGTAGAGCCCCAGCTGGGCTCCCATGATTACCTTATGAGACATTTTACCTCATGGGGAGCAACCTCCCTAGTGCAGAAGTTTTATATCTTACACTATAAGATATCAGGGGCAAATCTTGGGTCAAGGTACCAGGAACTCTCTAACACAGAAAATGCACCCTTGTCCCCATTCAGAACAATTATTAGCCAGATGGCACATGGCTGTGCCAGGGTTGTCTGGGGCTACATGAAGTCACATGAAGACCCTACATGAAGTCATTTATGGACTTAGAATCCTTGGGATTCTGTGTTTTTATATGGGATCAGTTCTGACAAGGTATTGGTCTTTCTTTTCCCCAAAACAGGCTTCAAAGACAGAGAAGATTTTTTTGAATGTTACAGCAAAACCAATGGCTGGGTGAAAAAGATCTTACTCTGAAGAAGAGTGAGTGGTGGAGATGCTGGAGAAAGTTGTTCCCTGAGGACGAGGGGAGGAATTGTCCCGTTCACTGTCGACCTGTTAGGTCAGCCCTTGATACAACTTTTAAACATTAGCAGCGTTTTCATCTATTTATACCCACAAACAAACATGCAAGATGGCCTCAGTTCTTCAAAGAGTTGTCTCCCTCTAGTGGCCAAATATTTTTTTAAAAAAGACTGAGAAGCGTGCAAGGGACTGGGTCACTAAGGACCTAAAACCTTTACGTTTTTCTGGGCAATATAGAAATAGTCCTTGAATTTGGAAATATCATTGTAGCATGTAATTTTATAATTTTCCCTACAATCAGTCGAGGAATGACTGTATCAATTTCAAAGAGTTATTGTGAGAACTATTCTGAGTATCATGACATGAGATCAGCAAATGGGTGCTGAGATACCACCACTGGGGGGTTGGCCAGGGTCACTCTCCAGAAACCTACTGGCTTTGGCACAGTCGTAAAGAAGTGAAATGACAAATGATGATAAGTCGTGGACCCCCGTCTTCCCTCCCAAATAGTTGAAACTGAGAATCTTTGAGTCTCCAGCAGTCAAGACATTAAAAGCCAAAAGTGCGCCGTAGGGACTGCTCCTGACAAACTGGAGATGCCCGTGGTAGGCAGAAGTGCAGCCCCTCAGAGATGTCCACGTCCTATCCCTGGAGCCTGTGCCTAAGGCGGGTTCCACGGCAAAGGGGGGTCAAGGTACCAGACGGAGCTAAAGTCGCTAAGGAGAGTACCCTGGATTGCTGGGGAGCACCCCGTGAAATCACAAGGGTCCTTAATGCAGAAGAGACCACAGGCCCTCCAGAAACGCAGGCAGCCCCACCAGCACTTGGACTTTAGCCCCAGGAGACCCATTTCAGAATTCTGACACCCCGAACCGTGAGATAATAAACTTGTATTGTTTTCAGTTTGTAGTAATTTGTTACAGCAGCAAGAGGAAACGGTTTATGCCCTAATTGCGATCCTGGAGGAAACACGAAACACTGACAGACCTTGAATTCACTTTTACTAACCAGGAGTGACCTGCCAGGAAGCCTGCCCGAGATCGCCCTCTCAGAGCGTGCACCGGCTGGTGTGGCTCCTCTGCGTTCCTCCCCATGTTGACAGCGGCTGGCCCTGCCGTGCTCCTAGGACCAGCCAGGCATGGAGCATTTCAGCTGCTAAATACCTTCCTTCTCTGCGGTAAGCTGGTTTCCTCTAGTGGTACAGGGTCTAGGAATCCATGTGTTCTGAGCCTTTCGTGCAGTTGATAAAGCAACAGTGAAACTTTTGCCTCTGCATCTGTTCCAGGATTAGTTGCATCAAAACAAAACCCACCTCTTCCGTCTTGCAAGATGGTAGGTGGAAAAGCCGAGAAGCTGGAAGCTAAGAAAGGAAACCTGGAGCAGCAAAGTTGAGAAGGGTAACTTCAAAGCCAAGAAGCCTAAAATGAAGAAGCCCCTGCAGCCGAAACCCGATCCTGTCAGAGGAACCGGCGGATATTCCCAATCTGGAAGGGCCGTGGACAAGAGGCAGGACTCAGCCACCAAACCCAGGATTGAAAAGAAAAAAGAGAAGGTTCTTGCTACTGTCACCAGACCAGCTGGTGATGACAAGAATGGTGGTGCCTGAGTGGTTAAACATCACAAAGTGCCTACGTACGATGCTACTGAAGATGTGTCTTGAAAGCTGTCGCATCCTGGCCAGAAACCCTTCAGTCCCCACATGAGAAAACCGCGAGCCAACATCGCTCCCAGACCGTCGGACCATCCTCTCTGGGCCCACGGAGCCGAGAGGGTGGTTCTCTGGAGGCAGCTGAGCAGTGACTGGCCTCTGGGCCTCCATGGGGTTCCTCTGCCTAGGACGCACCAGACATTTGTCATTGCCACCCACGCCAAAGTCGATATCACTGGTGTGAGAATCCCCACATGACGCACTGCCTCTTACTTCAAGAAGAAGCTGCATAAGCCCAGACACCAGGAAGGTGACATCTTCCACACAGAGAGAGAAACACAGGCGTACGAAGCAGCGCGGGCTTGCTCAGCAAGTGGCGGACTCACAAATTTGCCACGAATCAAAGTGGTTCCTTGGATCTCAGGCTACCCGTATGCTGTGTTCTCGCTCACACGTGGAATTTATCCTCAGGAATTGGGGTTCTAAATTTCATGCAAACAACCTAATTAAATAAATGATACATTTAAAACAAATAAATAAACCAAGACCCGGTGCTTCTAGCAGAAAGCGCTTCCAGCCCTGTCGCTGTGTGGATGTCGCTGTCTGGAAGCCCAGTCCTCACTGCCGGGCGGAGAAGGACGAAAGGGTAAGTGTTGTTCCAAAGTCCCCCAGCCCTCCCTCCAGGCCCAGCCTCCTGCTCCACCCCGACGGTAGTGCCACGGGCTCCCAAGGTCACATAGCACTGCCCCAGCAGAAGTGTGAGCAGGGGGCCGGCGCCCCTGGCAGGCGGGGGACGACAAAGGCCCTGATTCAGGGGCTGCCGCTCCACTGCAGGCTGGAGGCCGAGCCTGCCCACCGGAGCCACGCCACACCTCTGGCTTTCTTCACTGTCTCCAATAAATGGGAGGCTTTGGGCCTGCAAAGCGAGGTGCTATGTTTCATTAAACCCCACAGACTTCAAATTACTACCCCCGTGCTTATGAAGGGTTTCTTAAGGGCAGTATGCTTCCAGAATGAGTTACAATACCTTTTATTCCCCAAGCAGGACTCCTTTGAGTAAGTGCAGGGTGGGGAAGGCCCAAGAGGCTGTAGCTGGGGCCCCTACACAATCTTTTTTTTTCCCTGTGGGGAATCACTGCCATTTGCTTTGGGTGAGTCTTCATGGAGGGCTTTGCTGTCAAAATTCTCACTGTGCCTGCATGGTCAGTACATACCCTCTTCCAGCTTCATTCCAGGCTGAAAACCGGAGTGGAAAAGTTTAGTCATGCATTTGATTCAACTGCATCTCGTTTCTATGGAAACCAGGCTGCTACATTAGCCCAATTCTATCTTTCCTACTATGAAGCCCACCTTTCACCAGCAATTTTAAAGTAGATTTTCACCTTCCCTGGGTATTAACCTTCGACTTGCAGAAGCCGGAGTGGCTTTGTGGGTTATAGAATATCCATATGCAAAGAACTGGAGGACATTATCTTAAGTAAAATAACTCAGACACAGAAAGCCAAATGCTGCATGTTCTCATGTATAAGTACACACGGAAATAGCGAGTTTAGAACAGTGGACACTAGAGACCCGGAAGGATAGAAGGGTGGGAGAGGGTGAGGGATGAGAAATTACTTAATGTATATAATATATATTATTTGGGTGATGGTTACATTAAAAGCCCAGACTTCACAATGCAAAATATCCATGTATCAAAACTGGACTTGTACCCGCTAAATCTATACAAATAAAAAAAAAAAAAGAAACAGGGAAAGTTCAAGATAAATAAGTAAATAAACAAACAAATCAATTTACTTTTATATCCATTAAATTTACTAGAGTTTAAAAGTAGTGGCCTCAGTCAGGATAACCAACAGAACTGCAGCTGAAATTCACACAGAAGCCCCACTGGAGCAGCAAGAATTGAGTCTTTGTTCTGCTTTGCAATTTTCTGTTCATGATTTGGACAAAGAAGAGATATGAACACTTCAGGTTAAAAAAAAAAAAACTCTCCAAAATTCCAGACAAAAAGCTGAATTTTCTCCAAGCTATTTTTTCCAATTATTTTAGAATTATTTTGGGAAGATGAATAATATTCAGCATAAACTATTTCCACGGTGTTAGCCATCTTTACATTTCAAGATGGTTTTTAATGCCACAATTTTTTATTGTGTGTGTCCTTTCGTGTCAGACACTGTGCTAGGTCCACAGGATGCCTGTCTTGGAGAAGTTCCAAGTAAGTAGCTGTCTAAGAGCTATGAATATGTAGATTTTTATGCCAGCAGTGTCTAATTTCTGAGTGCTCAAACGTAATTCTCATGCAAGTTCTAAAACTAACTGGTTGGCGAGGGAAGTGCTCTAGCAAGAAGGAAATACACCAATACGCAAAAGGGAAGAGCTCAATCTGCATTTGCACAGAGCTTCCGTTTGCTCGAGTCTGTGTTCAATAACATGAAATAACAGGAGAGGCAAGATTCTGAGGAGTGTACAGAAAACAAAATGGATTACGTGAAATTTTGTGAAGCAAAAGACTACAATTAGTGAGTTTGGTGGGGAGTTGTTTGTTTGGTTGTTTTTGCCTTAAATCTCTTTCCTAAAAGGAATGTTTTGAGTCTTTGCTTGACTGAAGCTAGTAACAGGAAACAAAACCAGTAACTTGCTTTAGTTAACAATATAATATCAATGGACTATAACAAGCTGATAAAAGCAAGAAGACTACTTAACATTCAACAGATTCTGTGTCAATTTGAAACAAATGAAAAATGTTTAAATGTAAATTCATTTGGTTTGTTTATAATTACACTTATTTACTAATGAACAAGCCACATTTTACATCCGCTTCTAATCAATCAAACGACTATGAGAGTAAATGTCTCTTGGTCACTTATTGTGGGAAGGATGTTTCTTAAGTACAGTAAGTCCTCACTTAACATCGTCGACAGGGTCTTGGAAACAGATTTTAAACAAAACAAAGTAGGTATATAGAAAAGATTTATGTACAGATATAGTCACATCATTGTTATCTATTACAACAAAAATATTGGTTATAAAATTATGTTTGTCAATAGAATTGAATATTGAGAAGCCATTAAACATCATGTTTTCAAAATGCACTATCTGGGAAACATACAATATAACATTTATAAAAATAAATGGGATACAACATGGTTTTTATACTATAATAAGTAAAATGTGTTATATGTAAGATATATGCTATACTTATTACATATATTTAGTAATACATATATTACATATCCATACACATATCACATAGAAAATAAAACTGTAAGGAAACATACTAAAAATATTAACAGGGCAGCGGCCACCAGTGCATCCCAGCGCATCCCCGGCAGCCACGTCTGGCGAGCAGAGTGGTGCAGTGCACGCCCGAGTGGCCACTCGCTGCCAGCCGCTGCCACCCTGCTCTGGCTGTGGGCTGCACCCCAGCTGCTGGCCACCTACACGGCTGGGGGCGCCACTGGCGCCCGTGTTCTGTGGCGCTGCGGCGGGCGGCATTGGGATAACACGGCCACAGCGCACCGAGATCGCCTCCACAGGGTGCGGGAGCGGCGGGTCCAGGTGGGGCTGTTGGCTGTTACCTGCACGTCCCATCCCCTCAGTTTTCCCCTGCCCTTCACCTGTGGAAGTCTTCATGCAAGTGTTTCACTTACAAGGGACTGCGCGTCTTCTACCAAGACTCTGAAGGTGTGGTTGGAACCCGGAGATAGTGTGTTTTTACACGGCTTTTCCACATCAAGCTGTGATTGGTCCGAGATTGGAGAAGGTCTGACCTTGAGGTTTCATCAAGTGATTGCCCTTGATTTCTTAGGCTTCGGCTTCAGTGACAAACCAAGACCACATCACTTATGATGTGGTCACTATGTGAGCAAGCTAGCATCGTGGATGCGCTCTTGCGGCATCTGCGGCTCCAGGACCTCAGGGTCAACCTTTTGTCTCACGATTATGGAGATTGTTGCTCAGGAGCTGCTCTGTAGGTAGAAGCGGAATGGTCTACTCGGCTTAGCATAAAGAGGCTCTGTCTGTCAAATGGAGGTATTTTTCCTGACACTCACCGCCCCCTCCCACCCCAAAAGCTACTCAAAGGTGCAGGCTGCTGTCACCCATCCTCACGGCAGATGAACTTCTTTGTATCCTCTGGAGGTCCCACCCCCGTCTCTGGGCTGTACATTCAGCCCTCCCAGAGCGAGCTGTGGGACATGTGGGCAGGGATGCGGAACAATGACGGGAACTTAGTCACTGACAGTGTCTTCCAGCACATCAGTGGGAGGAAGAAGTTTAGAAGAGCTGGGTGGGAGCTCTTGCCTCTGCATCTAGTCCCATTCATTTTATGTAGGGGCCATCGGATCCGGTAATCGCTGTTCAGAGTTTTTGGAGCTATGCAGGAAAACGCTGCCACCGTCCACAGTGTCCACTCTGGATGACTACATTGGCCACGACTCACAGCTAGAAGATCCCGTGGGCTTCTTGAATGCATATATGGGCTTCATCAGCTCCTTCTGAGCTGGAAAGAGTAGCTTCCCCGTATTACCCTCCTACTCCTTTATCTGTTGTGTACTCCACTTAGGAAGAAATGCCCCAAACAGGTCCTGGCCATCAAACATGATTCTTCCAAAGAAGTCCCCTTTACTCACGCTGTTGAACAGCATAGAGGCAAAAGCTAGCAGGAGCTCCGCCTAAGGGTGACATGAAGTCCACCTCCCA
This sequence comes from Avahi laniger, assembly GCA_963575035.1. Taxonomy (NCBI): domain Eukaryota; kingdom Metazoa; phylum Chordata; class Mammalia; order Primates; family Indriidae; genus Avahi; species Avahi laniger. Next base: position 7,759 of record CAUYSK010071870.1, on the reverse strand, counting down.
TTCCTTTGACATCCCATCAAAGGTGGACGGACTTGACTCTGTGTTATTAGGAAGTTCTGATGAGCACTACTATTCACTGATGCAGAAAGACAGACATTCTTTTGCATAAAAGACTTTTTTAACACTTCTTTGGACGTTTCTAAAATATTTAGAAGTGCTAATTTCTGGCCCAGCCCCAATTGGCATCCTCAAGTAAAAAATGAGGAGGGAGGGGCTTCCTTACCTCTCCTTGAATGGCTTTAAAGGCACAAACTTTTTTAAAGTTCTCTAAGCAACACAGCCTCAGTGAGAGTGAGTCTCCCTTGTCATAACTTTGGAGTTAGTTTCATCAGCTGCTTCTAATTATAGATATTTTTAAAATAGATATTGGTTTCAATAATGCAGTATTCTAAGTATACGTTAAGACTATGATTTACCTACACATATTCTATGTATTTTATAAGGATACTGAACCAGCAGACCTTTATTCTGCCGAAATAGCGAACCTTATTAAACCTGCTTAATTTTTGAATTGAACTAAATCCAAACTATTTACAGAATTCCCTAAAAATCACAGGACATTAAGGACCAACAGCATCTGTGCCAGAGATTGACTATTAGTCCAAATGACCAATTCTAAAAGCAAACAACAGTCTGACTCCTCATACCTCAGTGCTTAGAAGCGTGTTTCTCCTGAGCTACACTGAGGGGAGCGGATTGTTGTGTAGTCTATGTTACCATGATGAATGCACATCGACTCCTTTCATGTTTGCTTAACTCCCCATTGGCTGTCCCAGAGAGGCTTTCTCATGTAGCTCAGCAATTCCTGTACTTGACAGACAGGAAAGTTCTGGAAGCTTTAAGAACAAATTCTGAGAGACCTATGAATAATGGTGCTGAATATTTTTTTTAAGCCACATTTCATTGTCTTAGTTAAAACAAGATTAAGTGATTATTTTCAATTCATTTTTTATTAGCATCTTCAAGTATAACAACTTTGAAACTGGAATAAGGGTTTATTTTTTATTAATAAAATGAACTGTGACCAAAAAATTTTTAAAAAGTAAAAATGCTAATCGTAGTTTTCTCTGGGTGGTTGGATTATCAGTGGTTTTGATGTTCTTCGTCTTGCTTTTCTGTTTTATAAAGTTTTCCACATAAGCCAAGAAGGAAGAATATGTTGGCCAGGCTGACACAAGTGTTGTGGTTCCCATGATACTTATACATCTAATTCTAAAATAATAAAGTGACATTATCTTTAATATCTTAAAATAGATATTTTAGTGGCAATAAAAATATACTAATAATGAAACATTTGGCAAGTTCAGAAAAGTAAAAAGAGTTAGGGAGAGAATTGCCCATAATTCCACCAGTCAGAGGGGAAGGCGGATACCAATATCTCACAGTTGACTGAGTGGGTGGCTCTCCTGCTATGCCATGGAGCACGTTTGCCATTGAGGTGCCCAAGAGCCGTCCCAGGGGAAATTAGGGACTGCCTGGGTCCTGTAGTCCAGGTGGGATGCAACAGAGCCACCCGCCCCGCCTCAATCACTGCAATCATACATTGGACTTTCATATATTATTCCATTTGAAGAAAGGCTCCACAGCAAAACAGCAAAATAACACTTGGTTACTACCATATTAAGCCTCTTCCCTAAAAGTAAACATGTCGGTTGTTTCCAGTTTTTCTCCAACAGAAGAGAAGCGTGAGTGAATCTGTGCATAGTCATCTTGGCCCACATTTCTACATCTACGATTGAAATTCCAAGAAAAGGGTAGCAATCATTTTCAAAGCTCTTGATATTTCCAAATTGCCCACACAGAAATCAACTTGTTTACAACCCACCATCTTGCCCATCTCACCAAACCTTTGCATGCACTGAGCATAATTTAAAAAAAAAAAATCTTTGTTAATCTGATAGATTTAGAAAGCAGTTCCTCACTGTGCTGGTCACATGTTAAGGATTATGTTTTCCTTGGGGAGCTCTTCCAAGAACCCTTCCAGGAGTAAAAGCTGCCATCCCCCCAGCCCCTGTGTGGAAGACATGGCACCCAAATGAGACTGGCCTTGTCCAAGGCTTGCGCTTGCATTTTCTCCTCCCGAGGCTCCCAGGCCAGCAACATGACCTCACAGCAAGCCAGGCGTGTGGCATGAGGCCCCCAGGACAAACGGCAGATGCCAAGGTCTGAAGTCCCCCGCCCCACCAAACACTCCATAGAACTCCGGGATCTCAGAACTGGAAGGGGGCCCTCAAGAGTGGTCGTTCTTGAGGCCTTTGTCTCCATAAATACAGACTCTGGATGGCAGAGGGGAGATAACTGTACCAGCTCCTGATACTGCCAGGGCCTTGGAGCTCATCCAGTGACCTTCCCGCCCCGGCCTCCAGCCCTGTAATAACCACCAGCCGCAGCGAAAGTGAGCTCCGCCCCTTCACCCCTGTGTCTGATCACAGACCCTCCGCGTAGGGAGCAGGGGCTCCGACTGAGGGGGTGAGCGGAGGCTGAAAGCTAGCACAGGGCTGCAGAATAAAAGCCGAAAGAAGGCAAATCAGGAGATGCGCTCGGCAAACCGGAAGACTGGATTGCAGACGTCAGCACAGGACTGGCCACCAGGGGGAGCGCTATTTCCAAAATGCGGTCTCAACGCTGGGCCTGAACCGGCTCTCAGCCCGAGTAGCCTCGGTCATAACATACCCAAGGCTTAGTGCAAGGATTTGCTCACCAGATCCACTGGCTTCCATCCAGGTTTTGTGACAGTTTAGTTTGTACTGCTACCATAAGCTAAAGCTTCCGGTTTGGGTCCCTAGGTTATTGACTTCAAAGTAAATACACTACAATTAAGAAACACATATATGTTACATATACATGAGTTACAAAACATGTATTTATCTCAGCAGCAGAGAGAATTTTAAATATATTTAATACATACTATATAAATATAATATAATACATTTAGTATATATTTATATATTAATATAATTGTATTAAACATTTAAATATTTTTAAATATATAAAAATATTTATTACATCTATGTAATTGTACATAATACACTTATAAAATTTTTTCTGTTGTTGGGTGATAAATACATGCTTTATAACTTCAATTATATATAAAAATCTATTAAATATATTCTATATTATGTTTATATGTACAGTAATATATTAAATACATATTTTACATATTAATATTTTAAAATATATAGTTAAAATTCTCTCTGTTGGTGAGTGTTACATACGTGCTTTGTAACTCTGGCTCTGGCTTACTCATAACAATCCTTGAAAACCCTGGAAAACACAGAATAACCTTCATATTGGCCTATTAAAGGTATTTAATTTTATGTTTCCCTAGCCCATATCTGTTCCATGTATAGTTGAAAATAAAAAAGAAAGAGGGAATTGAATTTAAGGAGAAACAGACACTAGCCGTTGTTCCCAGCTTGATCAGGACAGAAAGCCAGAGTCAGAGAGGAGAGTTTAATGCAGCTAAGAGGACAAAATACTTTAAATAGTCTCAACCATATATGTAAATATAAAACCCCTCTTCTAATTTCCTTTGGCGCTAGTTCCTAACATACAGCCGATTAAGAAAGAAAGTCTATATGTAACAGTCATTATTTATGCTACTTTGGGGGAAATGATCTCACTGTCTAATATAAAAAATAATAAATTTTTGGTTTTTAAAGAGATCTGATTGGCAACCCTAAAATGCAAGCTTTCTCATCCTCCAGAAAACAACAAAGCCAAAAACTCACACCATCACCCAAACTGGGCTTGATGAGTAACCAAAAAGAAAATATGGAAAGATGCTCCATGAACTTCATGGGCAGGTGGGGCTGGGTGGAAGGAAAGCCTGCTAAGAGGCCTCTTCCCGTGACACATCCAGGTTTCACCTCAGGAAACTGAGGCCACTTTAAAGAGGCTTCTCACAACCCTGAACTCCGGAACAACCAGAAAATCACACGGCAGTTACTCTGTGCTGTGCAGTCACTCTTTGCGATGTCCACCCTCATCCCATTCCCCTTTTAATCTGTATTCACTCAGAGACAGGAACTTAAAAAACAAAAAACAAGTAAAAGCCACCTGTGCAGAAAGTAGAAGGAACTGCAAGTGGCTCATCACATTTGGGGGAAAACAGTGCCCACAAGTAAAGTTCTCAATAAGAGAAGAGTATGAAAGAAACCTGTATAGCAGTATATTAGAAACACAAGTTTTTCAGGCCCTCCTTGGACTCAGAATACAGTATCACAGAACCAATCAGATGATATAGGAGAAGTTAGAAGTTTGGGAAAATAAAGCTTCTATAGACAAATGTCTGTCCGAACTCAGGACCAGGCCTTGGAACTTGTCTTGCTCAGCTACCCCAGCTATGGCACTGAGGACAGATTCCACACCTGAGGACAGGACCATGACTATCAGCCCTTCCCAGCTCTTAACACATACTAGCTCGCTGCGGACGTTGCTTCAATTAAGGAAGAATGAACAAGGGGGAAGAGACCCCACAGGGGAGGTAATTTTTAAAAGCTACAGAAAATGGGAAAGAGACTTCATCTTGGTGATTTAGAAGAGTCATACCTCTAAAAATACTTTACAGCAGAATCCAGCAGATTCAAGAAATTTGGCATCCTCTATAGGATATAAAAAGATATAGCCTCTATTACACAGAAACAAAAGAAAAAGAATGAAAGAATAAGCAGAGATGGAAATCGAGTAACATGAGATGAACTAATGCTTTCAACAAATATTTATTAAGAGCCGATCACAAGCCACGCGCTGTGCCGGGATTGGAGGGTACACAGGTAAGTGAAGAGGACATGATGCCACTTTCAAAAAGGCTCACACGTCATCGGGGTTCACAGACCAAGCAACGATACATAAATAAATAATTCGAAATGATAGTTGCTATTAAGGAAACAAACAAGGGGCTGATTTCGGGGATGGCAGGTGGTACCTACTCAGACGAGTAGTCAGGGAAGGCTTCTGCAAAGGGCAGAGTTTAGTTCGAGCCAGCCAGGGAGAGAGCAAGTAACGAGCATTCCTGGGAAAGGAAACAGATTGCTCTCAGGTGAGAAAGAGCTCTGCGTGCCTGAAGAACTGGAGAAAGACCAGCGTGCCTGCTCAACGGTACCAGCTGAATTTGGAAATATAAGCAGGGTCAGCTCATGTAGAACCTTTACAGCCAAGAATAGTAGTTTGGATTTTAAGTACAAAAGGAAGTCACTGAGTATATGCATATTCAAGATATGATATGTATGTGTGTGTATATGTGTGCATATATGTATCTAGATGCATACATGTTTATACACATATGCACATGTATACAGTTGACCCTTGGACAACGTGGGGGTTAGGCGCACCACTCCCTGCCCTACAATCGAAAGTCTGTGAATAACTTTGGCTCCCCTAAAACTTAACTACTAATAGCCTATTGTTGAGCTTGAGCCCATCCTTCGAAGTGAGGTATCAAAAGAATGGAAAAACAAGCACCACATGTACTCGCCATCAAATTGGTACTAACTGATCAACACTAAGGTGTTCACATGGTAGTAATATTCATTGCGTGCCGGTCGGGTGGGTATGGTGGCGGGTAAACTCACAACTAATGGAGGCGGAGTGTACTGTATGGGGGAGGCACAGGCTTGCAGACCTGGCTTGGGCGAGGCAAAGGCATTACATGTAACCAAAATGTTTGTACCCCCATAATATTCTGAAATAAAAAAAAAGAAAACTCAAAAAAAAAAAGTAGCCTATTGTTGACCGAAAGCCTTACCAGTCAACTAACACATATTTTGTATATGTTATATGTATTATATACTGTATTCTTTCAATAACAGTAAGTTGGAGAAAAGAAAATGGTAGTGAGAAACTCATGAGGAGGAGGAGGAAGAGGAGAGGCATTGGTCCTGCTGTCTCAGGGGTGGCAGAGACGGAAACAAATCCAGGCATAAGTGGACCTGGGCAGTTCAATCCTGTGTTGCTCAGGGCTCAACTGCACATTCACGCATGTTTAAATGTATACATAGATATTAACTACTCTAACTACTGTATAGAGAACAGACTGGAAGAGGCAGGGGGGAAGCAAAAGAAGCATGAAGGGTGGCACCTTGGACTGAAGTGATGGCAGTAATGGTGGAGACAAAGTGACAGTTTAGAGAACATTCTGGAGGCTGAAACAACTGTAGCTGTTGACGGGCTGCAGGAGGTAACCAGGGCAGCAAAGCATGAAGATGAATTCAGGCTCCTGGCTTGAACGGTGCGGCCGATGACTGTGAAAGGATAGTGAGAAAGTCTGAAAATGGGATAGCAAAACGAAAGGCTGTTGGAGGCAGTGAAGGGCAGAACTGCAGCCACTGAAGCCAGAATGTGTAACATCGAGGGCAAATGAGATTCTCCCAGAACACAGAGCAAAGGGAACAGAGATGCAAATGATGAGAAAGAAGACAACAGAGAATCAAGAATTTTTCTGTGGATAAGATGAGTGTCTCTGAAGAAGAAACGAGAGCAACTGAATAGAAACACTCAGAAATAGACAGTGTCCTGAAATGAACAATACCTAAGTCTAAAAATTAAAATACCCACCCTTTACCAAGGAAAATTACACTCTAAAATATGGTTATTTCCTTCAGAAATGCATGCATTTCCAAAATAAATAATAAAAAAGTTACTTGAAGAGAAAAAAAATGCAAAGTGGCCCTAGAATTTCGTTCCCTATCTGCAATTCAGTAATTACCAGAAGGCAATGGAACAATGCCTAGAATTTTGAAACATAACAAGCATGACTCAAGAATTCTACAGCAAGTCAATATTGTTACTCATGACAGAAACCAACAAAAAGATATTATCATATCTGCAAGAGCTAAGAAAATATACCATCCACATGTCCTTACCCACAAAAATATCACTCAGCTTCTAGCTAACAAAGGGTGACTCAAGAATGAATGTTATGATATGAAAGGAGTCAGTGAGAAAATTTTTCATTTAATTATAGACATAAATCAAAAAGTTTTAAATAGACTTTCAAAATAGAAAGCAAATGAAATGTACATAATACTCAAAAGAAAAGTTATACAGTGTAAGAATGTAATACACTACTAATAAAAAGTGTATCACATCCTGAATATCTACAAAAATTGGAAATATGAGTGAAAATTTTGATAGTAAGTAAAAATATTGTATTTGACTTATTTTGCATAATTGCATAATTGCTATGAAGAAAATGAGTGGGGTGATGGTTTAGAGAATGGCAGAGCGAACTGCTTAGATAAAAGAGCTGGGGAAGGTCTCTCTAAAGAACTACAGTTTTGTGACTCTTTTTTGGATGGAGCTGAGGTTTTCTGAAGGAAGGACAGAACATTTATAAAGTAATCCTGAATATTGAATGAGGTCCAAAATTGACCTAATTGGAATGACGGAACATAACTGGAAGTCATAGCCAATGTAGAAATGGGAATTAAAAGCACTTTGTTCCTTCATTCAGTCTTAGCTGCTATACAGGTGGTTCAAGAAGATACACCAGGCAGCTCTCACATCTTATAATAAATACAGGATAATGTTTAGTGACTGTTTACAACACTGCTAGCATATAATTCAAATTAAGCTGATATTTGTTCTGTATCTTACCTTGTCATCATAAACCTGAACAGAATTCCTGTTTATAAAGCGGGATAAAGAGCTTTTCCGTAATATTGAAAAGTTTGTTTCCATAGTGTCAAGGGCAGCCAGCTTATAGTCATTACATTGTGAATATTTATTATAGGAAATTACATTAGTTTAATTTTTTTTT
>CAUYSK010071865.1:0-34811 GCA_963575035.1 Avahi laniger | reverse complement strand
TGTCGATAATCATTGTGTGTGTGTGTTTGTGTGTATATATATATATATATATATATATATATATATATATATATATACAGGTATTTTTTAAACACTTAAGTGCCAGGTTCTGGGGCTCAGAGTTTTACATAATTTTTTCTTTTAACATATCAATATGTTAATAGTAATTATATCTGTTTTGTGGCTCTGTAGATCGTCTCAAATTATGCTGTTTATATACCAAGTTTTCTACACTGAGCATATATTATTTGAAGATCAGTAAACAGTTAAGCGTATGAGTGTTACTTTTCAGGAAGCAATTCATCTTAAGTTAAATGTTTATGAAATTCCTGATACTTCTCAGGATCCAAGTTTTAATTATTTTATACACATTATTTCATGTAGTCAGCATAGAAACTCCATCAGGTTGATATTATTATCTCTAATTTTTAGAGAACAAGGTTCAGAAGAGTAACTCGCTCAAGGACGTACATGTAGCAAGCAGCAAAATCTCCAAGTCTTTGAACTGTGCATCATCAGAGGAAGGAGAGGAAGGAAATAAAATGATAAAATTGAGATTCATTGTTGGCCAATCTAGGAATGAAGATTGAATATGTTTGCTAAAATTGTTATAATAGTATCTGTGACTTTAATTATCTCCATCCCCTGAAAGCAGGAAGTATAATAATAATCGTATTTGAAGGGGAACAGTAACGGCTAACAGGACACATAAGCAATTCAGAAAATAATTTAAGTGAAGTTGAAACCAGTCTGAGCATATAGCCATTATTCTATTCACCTTAGAGTTTGCTCGTCATGATTAATTGCAGAGGAAAATGTTTGAAGAATATATCCTTTGAAAAGGTGATAGAGGTGAATGAACTCAAAAGAGAGCTAAAGATGATTCACATTATTGGAATATAAAATTTGGAATATAAAATTTTCCTGATCCTCAGAGACAGAATCCAATTCATTCCAAACAGGTCATATACTATGGCAGCTGGCTCCTACCTGCTTCATTTATAAGTAGTGCAGACATGCACTTCACACCTCATAAGGTATTAACTATGTTCAGGTATTCTTGTAGTTCTAGAGGTAATTTCTTGCCCCTTTAAGAATGTTTCATACTGAATGCTTAACAACTAAAGTAATCAAAAAAATACATTTTTAGCTTCAAAATTAGTGATATATTCAAACAGAAAGGAAAAATGACTCTGAGACATTCTCCTTTCCTCCTTACTTATAGTGATGAGTTCAGCTTGAGACTTAAAGAAATTATTCACATAAATATAATCACTTACCTACAAATTTACTCAAACTTCAAGTGAAGTCTTTTAATGTTGTAGTATCAGTAAATAATGTAAAACAACATCAAATATATTTACGACCTATCCACTGACAACTAGAGAAAAAAGCTTTTAGGTGGGTAAATTACAGGAAAGTAAAAGAAATGGCATAGCCTGAGGGTATTTAATGTACCCTTCCAGAGAACACTATCCTATGAACATCATCCCTGAATCTCTGACATCCAACTAGATTTAACTGCACTGTCTCCACAAAGATGCCAGTTCACAACCTTTGTTGTCTTATACCATTTTAAGTGTTATAAAGAACACAAAGGAGATGATCAGAGTGGCAGAATTTTTGATACTAACTACCATAAACAATCAAGTTCTTTCTATTTTGGAAGAGAAAAAGACAATTTTCCAGACAGAAAAATAGGCATATGAATTAATTTATTACAGTTAAAAAATTTTTGATGGTAAAGATACCTTTCCTCCTTCAGCTCCACTTCACTTTCCAGCTACTGCCCCGACTCAATCCTCCTGATCAGCCAAACTTCTCAACAGAGTTGTCTATAGTTGCTTCTCACGTTTTCTTCTCTTTCATCCCCATTCCATCTGGCTGTTGTCCCAATCCTTCTACTACAATTCCTCTGGTGAGGTCATCAATGACTTCCATTATTATATCCATTAGCATTATGTTAGGGAACAATAACAGACAAGAGACAGTAACGAAGTTTGGGAAGCTAGAACGTAGATGATGAGTAATACTGACTGAGAAGACCAGAGAAACTCAAATGCAGGCAGTAGGTAGCAGGATCCAAAAGCTAATTGATTGCTTTTACAGAGGCGATCCAGAAAGATTCAGTAATTATAGGCTTGGGGAAAAATTATGGCATGGATACGGGTAGGACTCAAAACAGGAGCATGCGTGAAGGCTGTATAGCCCCTGGATCCCATTCCTACTCCATGCAACTGGGATCCCTACAGAACCACTCCCATCCAAGAACACAGCTAATCTTGTTCTTCCTCCCCCAACACCAGTCACTACCACACATACACACACACCAAGAGCAGTAAACATGAAGATTTCACTTTGGGAAGGCTGACCAGTCAACAGAAAAATGACCTGAAGTGTCTATGCCCAATCAGCATAGAGGGAAGCTCACATCATTCGATAAGCACCATTTCTACATGCAGAGCTATCAACCAACACTTTAGTGTCTGAATAACTGGCGTGTGCTTTGCTTTATACCGGCTCACTTATGAACTCATGTGATCTTCCCAATGTTGAAACCAGAGAGAAAAGTTGATAACAACTTCTGTAGATGAAGAAACTGAGGTTCGAGATAGTAAATTGCCCAGCAACACACTTAGCAAGTGGAAAAAAGCATCAGTCTTTCAAGAATTAAGACTGCAGAACACATCATTTCCTCCATACCACACTCCCTCTCACATGAAAATGTTTCGCAGAGATTGTTTTCCTCACTCCTGCGCTTATTTTGGCAAAGGTGAGTTGGCTGGACACTGCCAAGGCCTCAGTTGCTTAAAAGTCTTCAAAGATCAATTGAAATGTCTCTGATTTTAAGTCTTTTGTCAAAAGTAAAAAATTTGTCAATTTACCTAAATTGTCTGAAAAGTAGATTATATAAATTGCATAATTACATGGAAAAGGAAATGGCAAAATAAGTAAACAAATTGCACTGAAAGGCATATTCTTCATTCATATTACTATAAACTTCAGCATTGGGTTCGAGTTTAGGTATTTGCTAAATCACTATTTTTAACCTTATCAAATACTGCTAAGGATCACAAACATGGAAAAATCAAATCTTATTTGACAGTTGACTTTTAGTGTCTATTTTCATTGTATCAATCATATGAAAGCAGAAATGGACATAACTGCTTTATGTCTACCAAAAATGTTAAAAGTAATACCATAAATAATTATATATAACCGTATATTTATACAGTATACATATATACACAGAATTGCTTTATTCTATGAAAAATGCTTAAAAGTAATATTATGAATAATTTATATATATATATGTATATATACACGTACATACACAGACACATATATACACCAGGTCTGTCTGGAAAGTATCCAGCCTTGTTAATATAATGAGAACAGTTTGCATGACATCGCTGTAACCTGGCAACCAAGGAGAGTGGACTGGAATGCACATGTGTGAACAGTGATGCCCTCACTGTACTAGTCAGTGGGGCGCTAGACTCCATCAATTGAGCATGTGCACTGTGTGGCCATCGTGTTCAAAATGACTGAGCGAGTAGAACAACGAATCTGCATCAAACTTTATGTTGAGCTTGCCACGGAAACTATTCAAATGATTCAGAAGGCTTTCAGGGACAATGCCATTAGTGCAGCGCAAATAAAAGTGTGGCACAAACGTTTCAAAGATAGTCTAGAATCTGTTGAAAGTGATCCACGTTCTGGAAGGCCTGCTGCAACCAGAACGCCTGAGAATGTCAAACGTGTACCAGTTAATTTAAGAGACGCTGGGAGAACTGCGTGAGGTCCCAAGGTGCCTACTTTGAAGGGGACTGAGGCATTATTGTCCTATGTAGAATGTTTCTTGTATCTTGTATCTTCTTCAATAAATGTCTCTATTTTCCATATTACATGGCTGAATACTTTCCAGACAGGACTTGTATACATTTTTTATATATATAATTGATCCCTGTTTCTCGGTCCATTAATGTTTACTTAAAAATATTCCAGTTCTAAAGAAATTGAGCCATTATTTCTTAATGTCTTTCACCAAGCTTCTGACATTGCTAGGAAAGTAAAGTTGCTAAAAACAAAATAGGGTTATTACTCTTATCCCCTATGCAAATTTTTTGTTCATTATTATGTCAAACCAGAATCTATTAATGTGGAACCCATTGCTTTCTTGGTTGCCACGAAATAGGAATTTTCCTATAGGACAGAATTGTAAAATGTTACAATCATTTGTGTAGCTTATTGCATTGCTTTCTTAAGGTTGAAGACTTCCAATGATGCTTTGTATTTAATATAATAATAAACTACTAACTCTTCCTAAAATATATTACTGGCAGTAAGCAGAATAATTATGTCTCTTAGAAGAGATACAAAAAATAATATATATGCAGTGGATATAATGGTGTTTTTCAAAATACAGAATTTTGAACTTACAGAATAGCTAATTTGTTCAATTTTTTCAACTTAAAACCATCAAATTTTGACTTGTGTATTTACAACAAATGTGTTGGATTATTATAAGAGATGTTCAAGGAGATCATCAGTTATTTGCAAACATTTATATTACTTCTTGCAGAGCTGGGACGACAGACATTATAACCAAATAGAAGCAAAGATTTGCGAAGTGTAAAAGTGATGGCTAAATTCATGAGTTGGGAGAGCTGAGGAAGATGAACAGCAAGGAGGCAAGTCAAAGAGAGGGCTGAGAGCCCTACAAAACCAAATCAAGCTATTATATATTATGCATTCCAATTCCAAGTTAAAATATACTGCTATCCTCAAATAACATGGAACCCCTCATGTGGCATGCTACTGTGATTAGGGATTGCATGCAGATGAAAAATAATAGCTAACCAAATCAAGGGTTTAAAGAAGTCTGCAAGCGCCAGGCTAGTGTGGTATCTCCATGATAGCATCTGCAACCCAAGTTCCTTCTAGCTTCATCATCCTTAGGATGTGACCCTCATTCTTATGCTCTCCACATGGCTTCTGGAGCTCTGGTCATTATGTGAAAGTTTCAGGAAGAAAGAGAGTAAATGGGAAGGGTGAAACTATGTATGTCATCAGGGTCAATCCTCTTTAAAAACTTTTCTCAGAAACCCCACTTATTATTTACATTTGCAGGCAATTGACCAGAAACATGTCTCATGAGTATCTGTAATGTCTTTTTCATAATGCCAGCATAAATAGGCTCAGTTTTAAAATTTGAACCAGTAATTGTGGCAGGCTCACTAAAAGTGACCAAACAATATAAATGAAAGCCATTTTGTGCATTAGAATTGGGATGAGTCTTAAATGACATTACTCACTGTCTACAGGCACTCACAATAATATTGGCCTATTTTTCTACTGCTAAAACATATAGCTATCTTTGAATTAAACAATATGCAAGGCAGAAGGAAAAAACCAATAGTAGCATGACTAAACTACACACTTCATCTGTTTGCTAATTTTCTGTTCCATCTTTCTATTTGTTTTATGTACTCCTCTAAGATAACTGAAGAGGCTGAATCAAAATGTCTTTGAACCAAATTCCATTTATCCAAAAATTGCCTAAGCTACCATTTCATATTTTTTTTACAAGTGAGTTTATAAAAAGTGATAAACTTTAATGCCTAATAGCTTCTTTGATTGTGACTTAGACCAATTTTGCAAAGAAGTATAGGTCTCTTTAGAAATTGAATTACACAGATAAATTTTAACTAGATGTGACTTGTCTTTTTGAGGCTTCTAATCTACTGCGTGCAGTTTTTATATTATTTTTTTATTCTGATTAACTCAAGGCAGTTTATTTCAACTTATGTTTTTCTCATTTTATTTTCTTTTTGTTAAATGATACAGAGTGATTGCATGCTCTATTTGGGTTTACTTATTTGGGTTTACTTAGGTCCATTCTACAGATCAATTATTTATTGAACATCTGCTATGTGCCTGGAGAACAACAAAGCTGTAGTGTTGCAACGGCAGGTGGGTGGGAGCAGTTCACCCTGAGTATAGGCAAACAGGGGTACTTGTGTATAGAGAATCTAAAACAATGATAAAACCAACTAAAATAAATAGGTCTGCTTTTTATTATCACCATGTTCCAGCAATTTTATACAATGGCAAGGCCTTTGTCATCCATAGTTCTAAGCAATTGCTGTGGATACTGCTGAGTTTTAATAATATACATGTTACCTTCGATTTAGCACATTTTTGTTATTTGCCTTTTAATGAGCATCGTTTTCCGCAGGGAAGTTAATGAGAAGTTCCACTTATATTGTCATCCCTGACACACATAGACTCCGCTACGCATTTGTTTCATGAGAAATTTCACAACAATTTGGAATTTTTCCAAATTGCTTTGGTTACAGTCTATGTTTCCAACCCCTGTAGTATTAACTGTTTCTCTGGTTAAACAGTGGATTCAAAAGAAACAATAATAGTAAATATTAATAATAAATAAATAATTAAACAATAGTGAAGAAGAAACAGAGCTTTCATATTCCATGTGATCACTTAGAATTTAAAGTTTAAGACAGTGAAACAGAATGTGAACTGCAAGGTATAAGACTTTTTGTTTATAAAATGCAAAATTTCATTTGTAGTGAAATAATTTACTCCATATCCCCTCTATGTTTGTAAACTCAGTACCAAATAACTTCAAAGAGATTTTTGAATAATTTCTTAAAATAAAAATTTGTACTCTTACAATTATTGTGTGTTTCAAAACTAAAGACTGAATCAAGGAAATACAACTATTAATGAATATTACATGATTATTACTGCTCAATTTAAAACCAGAACTGCAGACTTACGTTAGTTATCTATTACTATATAACAATTGCCCCAAAACTTAGTGGCCTAAAAAAAAAAAAACATCTATTATCTCATAGAGATTCTGTGGATCAGAAATCCAAGCGTGGTTTAACTGGGTCTCCTAGCTCTGTATCTCTCACAAGGCTGAAGTCATCTCAAGGCCTTGGTTGGAAAAGATCTGTTGGCTAGCTTACTCATACTGTTCGTAACAGTATTCAGCTCCTTGTGAGCTCTTGAACTGAGGCTTCAGTTCCTCGTGAGCTGTTGCCTCTCTGTAGAACTTCTCTGTAGAGCATCTCACAACAGTGCACCAGGCTGTATCAGAATGAGCAAGTGAGAAAGCGAGAAGCAGCACGAGCGAGAGAAGGAGTGCTAGCTAGCAAGACAAAAGTGACGGTCTTGTGTAACCTAATCACAGACATGACATTCCATCACTTTGCCATACTCTGTTAGAATCCTGTCATTAGGTCTGGTCTGCACTCAAAAGAAGGAGATTGTAGAGGGTGTGAATACCAGGAGGCGGGGGTCATGGGAGCCATGTTCAGAAGCTGCCTACCACAAGTCCCAAAGCAATGCCTGAAAAACTCAGCAGAAATGAGATAGCTAGTGCAACAATTATTCTGTTAGCCATCTTGCATAAATATTATCAATGAAAGTTTATCCTAAAGTCTACTCTAAACTTGTCTTAAATGGATGTGTATACATTTGCACTCTATTACATACATAGTGCCTATTTTGTATCACTGAACCCTGGCTACCTCACTTATCTCAGTTTCTGGAACTCCGCTCACTCACTGGCATCCAACCCCAAGGCTTCATCCCCTCTATCTAGAATCTACTTCCTCCAGAAATAGGCCAGACTGTCCCCTCACTGCATTCAGGTCTCTGCTCAAATGCCACACCCTCAAATGCCATGCAGCTTCTTTGACCAGAGCATCTTTACCCAGCCTTCCCTCCCCTGTACCCGCTTCATATTTCTTCCTAATGCTTATCACTACCTGACACTCTATAATGTGCTTTATCTGTTTCTTGTCTTTCTGTCAAGTACTTTTGGTGATAAATTCCAGAGCCTAGAGCAGTACCTGGAACAAAGTAAGTACTCAATAACTGTCAAAATGGTGAAGGGATACTTTTTATTTATAATAACACAGGGAAAAACCTGCATTTCATACTTGTGTTTGCACCATTCTCTGCTACACATCCACCTCTTGTTATTAGGAATCATGCTGTCATTTTTCCCACCTATGGTATTGAAGAAATAAATTGTTACAAATGGAGATGTTTTCGAGGACTTCTTTTGGAAAAGAAATTAACATTTCACAATTTGAATACCGTTAACAGAATGTACTTTTGGTCTTTGCTGATAAGTTTACCTTCATTGAGAAAGGAAAAAAAAAACCTTTAGAAAACACTACAATACAGGAAATTATTGAGTCCCTGATATTTTTCTGTGTAATGATTTTCTGTATGAGCTTTGTTGGATATTTGTCGATTTGTTTTTATCATGAAGAACAACTGCTTCAATGTAAAAAGTTATTGTTAAAATATGTTTCTGGTGGTTTCCAACAAACTTAATCTCATTTTGTACTGAAAATTCACTTTGCTAAAACAAAAAGAGTTGAAAGCTTATTCAAGACCCATCATAAGACTGGCAGCAGTGGCTCACGCCTGTAATCCTAGCATTCTGGGAGGCCAGAGCAGGAGGATAGCTCAAGGTCAGGAGTTCGAGATCAGCTCTGAGCATGATCGAGACTCCATCTCTACTAAAAATAGAAAGAAATTAGCTGGACAACTAAAAATATATAGAAAAAAAATTAGCCGGGCATGGTGGTGCATGCCTGTAGTCCCAGCTACTAGGGAGGCTGAGGCAGGAGGATTGCTTGAGCCCAGGAGTTTGAGGTTGCTGTGAGCGAGGCTGACACCACAGCACTCTAGCCTGGGCATCAGAGCCAGACTCTGTCTCAAAAAAATTAAAAATAAATAAATAAATAAAGACCCATCATAAATGAATAATGAATGGCCAAAAAAAAAAATTCCTTAGGTCAAAAGCTGATGAATGCTTTATTTTGTTTGATTAATACAAGTTAATACATTAGGGAATATACTTATATATGAATCAAGAACTATGTGCAAAGTAATGTTAGGTATTATGAGGAACACAAAGATAAATAAGGCTCACATACAGGTGGACAGGCAGTAGTATAAAGTACAGTTAACAATGTGCGAGCTGAAATTAAATCTCTTGTGTAACTTCAGCACACATTCGTTAAAGCTCTCTGTGTCTCAGTACTTACCTCATACTGTTGTTGAGTTCATTGAATGAGATAATTTATGTGAAGCACTTAGCACAGTGCTTGGCACATAATAACTACCCCAAAATGTTACCCAAGAAAAGGCATGTAAGTTAGAATTAGTTAAACCTTCAAGAAACTGAAGATGTGAAGTAACAGTAGCTTAAACTTTAAAAGGTTAAATCTCTTTTGTCATTTGATTTCTTGTTTGTGAAGTGCCTGTTCATGATTTTGGACCTTTTTACTATTGGATTGTTTTGTATTTTTCTTATTTATTTGTAGGAATTCTTTATATATTCCCAATGATAGCCCTTTTGTAGCTATGTGTGTTGCAAATCTCATCTTCTGTGCCCTTCATTTTTCATGTTAGTGGTGACTTTTGATAGGGTTCTTAATTTTAATTTACTGATCTTTTCCCTTGTGATTAGTGATTTTAGTATTCTGTATAAGAAATCTTTCCCTACCTCGAGGTCATAAAAATATTCTTCTGTTTTTACTTCTAGAAGTTGTATTGTTTCTCTTTTCACATTTAGCTTTATGATGCATCTGGAAATTATGTTTATGTATAGTTTAAGGAAGAGATTGCTATTTCTTTTTATTTTCTGTATCATTACCCAACTGTCCCAGTCTCACTTATTGAAATGACTGTCCTTTCTCCACTGCCAAGACTTGTTTGTCACAAATCAAGTGTCCATTCATGCTTCAGCTGAGATCTGAGCTTCCTAATCTGTTCCATTTTTCTACTTATCTATGTGTGTACCAATACAATAGTTACTGCAGTTTTTTAGTATCTTTTGTCTTTGCGACAAGGTCTTGCTCTGTCACTCAGGCTGGAGTGCAGTGGCAGGATTCGCAGCTCGCTGTAGCCTCCAACCCCTGGGCTCAAAGGAGCCACTTGCCTCAGCCTCCTGAGTAGCTAGGACTACAGGCACGTGCTGTCACACCCGGCTAACTTTTCTTATTTTTTGTAGAGATGGTGTCTCGCTATGTTGCTCAGGCAGGTCTTCAACTCCTGGGCTCAAGTGATCCTCCTGCCTCAGCCTCGCGAAGTGCTGAGATTACAGACATGAGCCACCATGCCCAGCCTATAATAAGTCTTGATATCCAGTAGTGCAAGTCTTCGTACATTGTTAATATCCGTCAAGATAATTTTGTCTGTTTTTGGCCTTTTGTATTCCCATATAAATTTTAGAAGCTAGTCAAGTTCCACAAGAAAATTTGTTGAGTTTTTGATTGGCATTTTATTGAATCTATGGAGCAATTTGGAATAATTGATATACATACAATAACAAGCCAGCCAATCTACAAACACAATACATCATTTAATTTATTTGGATTTTCTTTAATTTTCCTCTTTAATTTAATGAAAAAAATGGAGATATTCTCAGCAGATTAGATTTATTTCTAGATACTAGATAACTTTAATTCTATTATAAATTATATCTGTTTTATTTTATTTTTATTGCTAATACAAAGAATCATTTGATTATATAATCAACATAGTTGATTTTCAATGTTGATTTCATATCCAACCACCTTGTTAGATTCTGCTAATTTATTTGTTGATTATTTTGGATTTTCTGTGTATACACAATGATAACATTTGTGAATGGCACTTTTACTTCTACCATTTCAATTCTGCTCAAACCTTCCCAAGATTCCTATCTTTCCAAATACTTGCTAAATCTTTGTACATGCTTATAAATGTATTGAATTTTTAAATAAGTTTTTACTGAGGAATGGCATATGCAGGAAATGCATAAATCATAATTATACAAATTGATAAACAGTAATGAAGAAAACACAGTCACGTAACCACTAGCCAAATCAAGAAATAGATCATTATCCATGCATAACAAGTTTCCTCCACACCTGCTCATGGTTCTTAATCCATGCTTTTTCTGAAAAGTAACAGTGTCCTGATTTCTAACATTTTATAACATTTTAGCTTTATTTTGCCTTTTTATAACTTCATATAAATGCAAACTTATAGCATTTAATTTTTTGTGTTGATTTCCTCCCCAGTATTAGTAAGTATGCATGGTATTGTGCACAACTCTTCATTTGCATTGCTGTACAATATTCTGTTGCAGTCTGCCATGTTGATGACATTGTGGTAATTTCCAGTCTGGAGTTAATATAGATAATGTTGCTGTGAGCACTCTTGTACATGTCTATTGTTGCACATATGTACACATTTCTGTTCAATGATGTCTGAGAATGAAAATGTTGGGTCGGTAGAATAAAAGAATAAAACATCTGCTATCTCAGCAAGTACAGTAAAAGTATTGTAAGATAATGACTAAGAGCACAACTGGCAGGGTTGCAGTGCTCATATATGTTAGAACATGTGTAATCATACATCTACAGGACGTGGAGGAGTTGTGCAAAGCAGGCCTGGGAACAGAGGTTAAGTAACTCTTGCCTAATAACTACATTCATACAACAAATATTTTTAGATTTCTTATTAAGTGCCTGACATTGTTTCAGACTGGGGAATCCAATGACGAATAAAATGTAGTTTGTTCCATCAGGTTGCTTATAGCCCAGTACAAAGGTTCTCTCTCTAAGGGGCCTTTGGAAATGCATGGGGCATTTTTTAAATTGTCACAATGACTATTTCCATCCAAAATATCAGTAGCTTCCCCACAGAGAAATACTAGTCTATCTAACATCTGTCTGACTTCAGTCAGACACTTTTTCTAACCTATCACACGGTCTCTAGGGATAATAAAAAATTGATTTATGAAGTTACTGATGAGTTAAAATATGTCAGTGATGTTACTAAAGAAACAAAATCATAATGCCAGGGTCAGTTCTTAGAGAATTTTAATATAACAAAGGAAAAATGTGACAGAAGCAAAGAAACAAGAAATATAAAGAAGCAAAACGAGGCAGAAGAAAAAGTTCATGTTGTTTTGGAAAAGATTTAAATAGATGAGTATTTGAAAATATTGAGACGATATTATTAATCATCTGTCACCAGATAAGATGTAAGAAAAATGAGAATGAGAAAAATACATAATGATAATCAGATGTCAAAGACAGAATATAGGAAGAGTGTGTGTACTACAAATAGGTTCTACAAATAGTAGAACCTATTTGAATATGATGAGTTTGGAACTTTTGATGTAATCTTAGAAATTGTTTATACTTGTAGTTTCAAGTCTCTAATTTTTCAAGGGAGAAAAAAAAACCTATTGAGATCTCTCTGAAAAGTGCAGAAGTCAGAATAACTTTTAAATGTATGTAATATTTGGATAAAGTATAATTTTTGAAATGCAAATTATTCAATAATAAATGAGATTTCATAGTAGAGTAAAAGGATCTCAACAGAATGTGTTTAAAGTCTAACTGAAATTTAGAATAAATTCAAAATCAGATTTGAACGGCCAAGATAAAGCATAGGATTTGTCATCAGAAGTCTTTAGGTTGGATTTAGGTTCTAAAACTACCAACTTATGAAATTCCTGGGGAAGGAACTTGATTTGCCCAAGCATTCATTTTGCTGTCTCTAAAATAGACATAGCATCTTGCAAGGTTGTCATTTTTTAATAAATTGAGCAGCTGTTGTCCTTATTCATAAGTTGGGGGAGGTAGCAATATTATTCAAATTTGGTCTACACCATCTCCTCCAAAGAAAGGGCAAAAGCCACAATATCTGCTACTGGTACATTTCTACATCTCATGACTCCTCAGTCCCTGCTTCCAGCTACTTGGCTAAAAATTCTGAAGGTGGTGCTTCCCTGACTTGCAGAGGAAAGGAGTGCAGTAAAACACACATTCAAAACTCTCCTTACCATTCTCTCAGGTGCTCAGGATTTTCTGTGCCCATAATAGTCTACTAGAATGTAGTTTATATGGGCTGTGGGAAACATCATTGGGATATATGGTGAATGATGCTAAATTCCCACTTTCACTCTCTATTAATTGTTCGAAATTTCCACAAAGGTTGTTTTTGTGGGTTGCATGAGTCCTTTGTGTGAGAATTCCTGTAGAATATATTCCTTAAAAATCGAATTCACTTTTATGTACTGTTGGTGGAAATATAAATTGGTGCAGCATTTCTGGAGAGTAATAGGCCATATATACCAAGATTTAAATGCAAATATTCTTTGACCCCACAGTTCTAGTTCTAGCAATTTATCCTACAGATATACTTTCATATGTGCACAAAGGTTTTTGTTGAAAATTATATGTTGCAGCATTTCTGTAATAGCAAAAGAATAAAATAAAATACATGTCTGTTCTCAGAAGATTGGCTGAATCAATTATGGTGTATCCTTATAGTGTAATATCCTGCAATCTTTGAAAAGCATGAGGTAGAGCGACGAAGGAGATGGTAATACGATTTTGAAAAGAGACCATAAAACAGCATACATGTTATATATTTAGTTAAATGTCCATCTATCCATATGTTTACTTTATGTGCAATGGATAATATCCATTATCAATAGCTTTATTTAGGGTTAGGATTATGTGAGAAATTGTCACTTTCTGCTTCACATGCTTATATATTGTTTGAATATCTAGTAAAGACAATCATGGAACTTCTATAATGTGAAAAAGAGGCATTTCCTTTTAGACAAAAAATATTCTTTAAGGATCATTGTTCCAATTTGTCATGGTCATTTAAAAACATATCTTGTTTTACAATCGTACATAAATCAGGAACATTGACAGCTACTCTCCTCAGTCCAGATCATCAGCTAAGATTTATTCACAAGATTCCTTCCACCCACTTTGGCTTCCTCCCAATCTGCTATCATTGACTCCTTGGATTCCCGGTGTGACACCGTCCTGGCTCATGCCCTCCCCTCAACTGCAACCTGCTTCCTGTTGTTTCTTACTCATTAAATCTTAATTTTCTTCACACATTGTTGTTACCTGACTGGCTTGATTCAGGAGCTCACGTGTATTCCAGGCCACACATTTTCACCTCCATTTGGACCCAATAGTGATTAAAATGACATGAATATAAATAGATCAAATATATAAAGCACCATCCCTGTGGCACAGACATGTGTCACTTACCAAATACCCATGTTTTCACATATATTTCCTGGCCACCTTGCAATTGAGCAGATCCAAAGCTGACTAGTACTAGGCAATAGACTTTGAGTAGAAGTGGGTATTTATGGGCTGAGGTAATAAATGTTGCTATGGGACCTTCGCACTCTCCTCTTCTGTTGTGGTGATCTAAGACAGCAATATGGCAGTGAACTGCATGCCTGAGTTACTGCCTAAAAGGGAGCTGCCTTGAAGAATCATGACCTACAGCTGGACTTTTCCTTTCTTAAGTAAGTCATCGAGATTTGGGGACTAAATAGTTACCTGTCCTATCTAAAACGTATATTAACAACAGAGTTAACATAATGACACTGCCATCTTTATCTACAAAATAATTGGGTTATTCATTTGTGTTTTAAATATTTATTAAGTGTCTTCTATAGCAGTTACAATTCAGTGGTGCAAAGGCTGTATTCAGCATGACTATGTTTTATTTGGACTACATATGGCGTTTTAAAATGTTTGAATTATTTTTCAATCTTTAAAAATCAGAATATTTCACCTAAAAATTCATCCATATTTTTATCTTCTTGTGAAAAATGGAATACCCTAGTGATACTGAGCCAATATTTTTACATGGCAATAATTGGGCAGCGCTGAGTAACAATAGCCCTCTTTAGACAGGGCATCAGCTCCCAGGTTGCCACAGTTGCCACTGCACTCAGCCTCTGTGCTTGGCCCTATGAATCAATATTAATTAATACAATGTTAAACAACACAGACACCTTTCCTATACCAGATGAGTTCCATTGGCCCCACCAGAACCACTCTGATCCTTTCTTTCTTCACTACAGGCCCTCTGGCCCTCTGGCCCCTTGGATCCTGGTTGAGTTTAGTTAATGACAAGATCAGAGGGTATTAGAAGGAAGTAGATGTGTGAGGTCAGGGTATGTCTTCCTCAAACTCTCTCCCCGTAGGGTCACCATGGGCTGGCTGTCACTTTTGACCTAAAGTTGCAGTTCATGTTGGGCTTTCCTTCTCCCTCTCCTTCAGCCTTCAAGCCTGAAGAAGGTCATCCACCAAGATGCTAATAACTTTGGGGTGCTGCACTGTCTCTTGCTTTCCTCTTACCCAACCAACCACTTTATAAATAGTACCCTTATTAAATCCTCCTGAAATTATCAGAGAGTGCCATGTCTTTCCTGGGGGAACACTGACTGATAGAAGTCCCTGTCTTTGCAGAATCTATGTGACTGGCCAAAGCATTCCGAAAAGGCCTATTCAAAGTCTCAGGTAACTTCCTTTACCTTTCTTCTTTTCACTTTTTAAAATAGATTTAGGGGTAAAAATGTTTTTTATATGTGCACTTATGCGTTGATCAGTTAATACCAGTTTGATGGTGAGGGAAGGAGGGAGGGGGAAGGGAGCAAGGGGGAGGAGGGAGGAGGGGACGGGTATATGCATAACCAAAGAGTGCAATGCGCACCACCCAAAGAATGGACATATTTGAAACTCGGACTTGGTGAGGAGGGAGGGCAAGGGCAACATACATAACCTAAACATCTGTACCCCCATAATATGTTGAAATAAATAAATAAATAAATAAATAAATAAAAATTAAAAAAAACACTTTTTTTTGTTACACGGATGAATTGTATAATGCTGAAATCAGGGCTTTTAGTGTACCCATCAACAGAATAGTGTGTATTGCCCCTGATAAGTAATTTTTGATCCGTCACCCCCCTCCCACCTTCACCTCCTCTTAATTTCTAATGTGCATTACACCACTTTATGACCATGTTACCCATCATTTAGCTCCCACTTATAAGTGAGAATATGTGGTATTTGTTTTTCCATTCCTGAAATACTTCACTTAGGATAATGGTCTCCAGTCCCATCCAAATTGCTGTGAAAGACACGATTTCATTTCTTTTTTGGCTGAATAGTACTCCATTTATTTTATATATATATCAGTATTTTCTTAATCCACTCATGAATTGATGGGCACTTAGGTTGATTCCACACCTTTGCAGTTGTGAATTGTGTTGCGATAAACATTTGGATGCTGATGCTTTTGTATACAATGATTTCTTTTCCTTTGGGTAGATACTCAGTAGTGAGATTTCTGGATAGAATGGTAGGTCTACTTTTAGTTCTTTGAGGAATCTCTGTACTGTTTTCCATAAGGGT
Organism: Avahi laniger; assembly: GCA_963575035.1. Lineage (NCBI taxonomy): Eukaryota > Metazoa > Chordata > Mammalia > Primates > Indriidae > Avahi > Avahi laniger. Next base: position 18,513 of record CAUYSK010071865.1, on the reverse strand, counting down.
TGTATTATTTACAATCCCACCAACAGCATACAAGCATTCCCTTTTCACCACATCTACACCAACGTCCATTGTTTTTTGACTTTTTTAATAATGGCCATTCTGACAGGGGTAAAATGATATCTCGTGGCTTTAATTTGCATTTCCCTAATGATTAGTGATGTTGAGTGTATTTTCATATATTTGTTGGACATTCTATCTTCCCTTGAAAAAAATCTGTTCGTGTCTTTTACCCACTTTTTAATGGTTTTATTTTTCTTGCTGATTTGTTTCAGTTCCTTGTAGATTTGGGATATTACTACTATGTCATATGTAGAGTTTGTCAATATTTTCTCCCATTCTGTAGGTAGTCTATTTACTCTGTTGATTATTTCCTTTGCTGTGCAGAAAGGTTTTAATTATGTCCCCTTTATTTATTTTTGTTGTTGTTGTATTTACTTTGGGGGTTTTAGTCATAACTTTGCTCCTAGGCCAACGTCCAGAAGAGTTTTTCCTACATTTCCTTCTGGAATTTTTATGTTTTCTGGTCTTACATTTAAGTCCTTGATCCATCTTGAGTTAATTTTTGTATGTGGTCAGAGATAGGAACTCTCTATTGCAGGTGGCTCTGCAATTTTTCTAGCACCATTTATTGAGTAGAGCTTTCTCCAGTGTGGGTTTTCTTTTCTTTTCTTTTCTTTTTTTTTTTGCCTACTTTGTCAAAGATCAGTTGCTTGTAGCTATATGGTTTTATTTCTGTGTTCTCTATTGTGTTCCACTGATCTGTGTGTCTACTTTTCTACCAGTACCATGAGGTTTTGGTTATTACGGTCTTGCAGCATAACTTGAAGTTAGGTAATATGATGCAGCCATATTTGTTCTTTTTGATTAGGATTCCTTTGGCTATTTCAGCTCTTTTTTGATTCCATATGAGATTTAGGGTTGTTTTTTCTAATTCTGTGAAAAATGATGTAAGTATGTTGATGGGAATTACATTGAATCTGTAAATCACTTTGGGCAGTATGGACATTTTAACAATATTAATTCTTTTAATCCATGATCATGGGATATTTTTTGAATTGTTTGTGTCATCTCTGATTTCCTTCATCAGTGTTTCATAGTTCTCCTTATAGAAATCTTTCACCTCCTTGGATAGGTATGTTCCTAGGTGTTTTATTTTCTTTGCAGCTATTGTAAATGGTATTGAGTTCTTGATTTGACCCTAAGCTTGACTGTTATTCACGTATAGAAATGCTACTGATTTGTATACATTTATTTTGTAACCTGAGACTTTGTCTTTTCTTTCTCATTTCTCTCCTTTATACTTGTCTTTCTTGCACTTGCTTTGAGATCAGCGTATTTACTCAAGTCAGGATCTTTTCCTGAGACATAGTTATCTAACTCTGTTTGTTGGTTATTTCTGTGGCCTAGAACATCAAGTTTCAACCACGGCATTGTAACATAAAAGTAGCAATTCGTTATCAGGTATGGCCCAAATAATTTATTACTAAAATGATTAAGATACTAAATTTTAAGAATTATATTAGTTAGAACTCAGTCAGATAAACTGAAGCCACTCCAGTTCCCTTGAGAAGGAAGAACATTACTTTGAATAATAAAAGTCTACATGATGATTGAAAGGGTTGGAAGAGCCAAGGTCATGAAGATGGATTTCAGGAAATCTGAGAGTGGAGGAATTGCAGGGAAGCTGCCACCAGTGATCCCAGCCACTTCCAGCACTTCAGGGGGTGAGTCTCATGATAACCTCTGAAAGTCAAAGTCACTACCAAGAACCTTAGCTACCTGCTTATACCATCAGAGAATAATGGTTTCTGCTTCTCTTCCAACTTTCAAATATGCAGGTGCTTCTCATTGGTGAAATCTAATTGAAATCCTGTTCACAAGGGAGTCTGAGAAATATAGTTCCCAAGATTCTACCCTGGGGATATGGGAGAGAGCTCAGAAGGGCACAGTGTATATGTCAACAAAAAGTATTGCCCGTGAGTAAGATATATTCTTAAAAATACAAGAAGGGGTTCAAATTTATTCTTATAATAACAACATTCTCTTGCATTTGCATGTCAGACTTCCCTGAGTGGGCAAAGAATAGTGTGATGTTATAGTGAGTGAGCCAGTAATTCACATCAGAGTATGTTTACTCATGAGACCATTGTTGAGACAGAAAATAAATGTTGAAAGCAATTGGACTAGATAATCTGGAAATATGTCTTCAAGTTTTCTTTCCCAGCTCCACGGCATCATGTCCTCTAGACGTGCTCATCAAATCAAATAAAAAGTGACCATCATACTTTAAGAATGAGAGTGAAAGCTTTCTTTATCATCCCTATAAGAATATTTTGAGTCTTGGAAATGAGATAATTTGAGATCCTGCCAAAATGTGTGGCTTCAGATTAATCTTCATTTAGTCTCTTGACTAAACTAACATTGGAATTGATTTCTTCTACATACTTCAGAGCAATTTCACTTGTGTTGTGTAAGCATTCATGTCTTCTCAGTCACCACCCTTAGTGTTAGCTATTTTCAATAATAATAGAATGGATTCTTCACTTATTATAAGGTGGTAGGAAGTTAATCAGTCATTTTCAGGTCTCTGTAACTCCGCTTCTGGATTCTGAGAGGCAGTAGAGTAAAGCTTTCTTTCATTTTTTCTCTTCAAATAGATATTCAGCACTTTATTATTATACATGTTTTGAGTATGACTCTTTCTTATGTTAATTTATATAGTTCTTTTCAGTTCCATGTTACCCTTATTCTGGAGGTTAGGGAGTTAAGCACATAGAGGCTGGCATCAGACTGTTTGGGTTGAAATCTGGTTTAACCATTACTAGCCATGTGAACTTGAGCCAGTTTCTTAATTGTTCATCTCAATTTCTTTACATGCTAAGTGGAAATAATGATAGTACCTATCTTACATGGTGGTTGTGATTACGAAATGGGATAATATACGTATAGTACCGAGAACAGTACCAAGCAAACAATAAGAGCTCAATAGTATTAGCAATTATTATTATTCAATCATATATTTTTCCCACAGGCTTAATCAAAAATGCTGAAATCTCCTTTTTTTTTTTGAGACAGAGTCTCACTCTGTTGCCTGGGCTAGAGTGCGGTGGCGTCATCCTAGCTCACAGCAATCTCAAACTCCTGGGCTCAAGCAATCCTCCTGCTTCAGCCTCCCGAGTAGCTGGGACTACAGGCATGCGCCACCATGCCCAGCTAATTTTTTCTATGTATTTTTAATTGTCCAGCTAATTTCTGTCTGTTTTTTTTAGTAGAGACAGGATCTCACTCTTGCTCAGGCTGGTCTCGAATGCCTGAGCTCAAACGATCTGCTCGCCTTGGCCTCCCAGGGTGCTAGGATTACAGGTGTGAGCCATCGTGCCCGGCCTGAAACCTCATTTTAAAGTTTTTGACTCTGTACAGTGGCAGTGGCTCCAAGAATCTCTCTCTGTCTCTTTGAATTAAATTTGTGTGCCTGGTGGATTGAATCACTCCCTGATTGTCAGGAGACACTACTTTCTGATATATCTCATCCATCTTTTTAAGCATAAAATGCTTGTGAAACACTTTGAAATCTGGACTATTTCTGCACACAAAATGGGGGCTGGGGGCTCACTGAATCACATGTAGTTTTTCAAACGTGCCGGGGCCTCTCACTCCTCTGTGGCTTTATATGTGCTCTTCCTCCCTCTGCAGTATCCTTTATTCTTCTGTGTCTGAAAAACACCTACTCATCCCTTAAGACACAGTTTAAACATTTCCTCGGGAAGCCTTTGCTAACATGCTACTAGTCGCCATTTCTACTGGCCAACCCAGTACCAAGTTGCGTGAGCTCTCCACCACTGTATCTTCCAGATCTCTATGTACTCCCCTGTCATTGCATTTATTCACTATCTCTACCCCATTTTCTTATCTTCTTTCATCATCAGTCTACGCATTCTTTCAATGCAAAAATTGTAACTTTTACCTTCATCCTCTGCATCTGAAAAAATGGTTTCATAGAGCAAAGTAGAAGGTCAATAAACATTTCTGAATACATAAACAAACATATATTTACCAAACATAACATTCCTTCATCATTCTGGATGTGTGCTGTGGAACATAATAAAGAAGGACAAAGCATGATCAATGCTCTAAAGAATGTGTAATCTAGCTAGAACAAGAAGGCATAGACACATGAAAATGTAGAAGTGAAAACAGTGTATCAGCAATGCTGCACAAAGGCTGCATTATAAACAATCTCAAAATCTTGATGACATAAAACAGCAGGCAGTTTTTTTCACCCAAAGCTCTGCTGCTATGCTGATATGCTTCAGGCTTGGTTCCAGGCTGCTGCCTGGGTTCAGGTCTGCCTTTACAGAAGTTTGCTAGGGCATGATCTTCTCATGGTGCATCGCTGGAATGCAAGAGGCAAGCTAAACTGTGAATGCACACTTAGCCTTCTGCTCATGTTCCACTGATCAAGTCAAGTCACATGGCCAAGAGCCATCAATGGAGGAGGAAGTAGTCTCCACTCACAGTGGGAGAGGTAGGGAATGAATATTTGCTGGATGATCAATCAAATTATCAGCAGTGTATCTGAATATTCATTCTAAATGCTTGGGATTGCCACTAAATTCTCTAAATCCACCAAGTAGAGAAAGACTTTAATGGGTCAGGGAAGTCTAGGAAGATTTGACAAATCAAACAACATTCGAACTAGGTGTTAAAAAATAGAACTAGAGTAAGTAGAAACAAGGTAGCATTCCAGGGTGAAGAAATTGAATAAGCAGTGGAAGAGAGGTGGAAATATGCATAGCACAGTTCACATCGTTTTTTAAAGTCAGATGAATGCAATTAAAAGGAGACCAGAAAGGTAGAATACAGAAGTTAGAATTATCTTTCAGCATTGGTTTAGCTATTCAAATATTTAGAGCATTAGGTGGCATGACTCTTGACTCTACTTCTTTGCTCATTTTGCCTACGCAGCCTCCCTGCCCCACAAATATCAGTCAGGATTCCTAGTTGCAAGTAACAGAAACTAGCTGTGGCTGGTTTAAGCATAATATTATAGAATAACAAGAAAGGTGGAACTAGGACAGGAAAATGGAAGCTGTGTGGGAGCTATGGCCACAGTCACATCACATCTCATAAGTCTGGTGACGGTATTGTGTGTGCTCTTAGAAACTGGATTCGGAGCTCATGCCATCAGCACTGCAGCACACTGGGACATATGGCCCTGGGCCTTACTGTCAGCATCACTGTGTCTTTGGCCCTGCAATGGGGTTACTGCTGCTGCTGCTGCTTCTGCTCACCTGCAAAATGTAGTCTAAGCCATGCCTGCTATTGTGCACCTGCTATTGTGCATTTAAACTCTGGGTGGGTGCACCTAATTAGTTGAGTTGAGGTCACCCGTCCGTATCTTAGCTGCAGGAGCTGCTGGCAAATTAAGTGCCTGGCATTTCAGCATTTATGATGAAAGGTAGGCCCTGCTTCCCTCTCATAAGGCAGAAAAGTCTCCAAGAACAGGAAGTGGATAAGAAGTTGGCAGTTAAAACAGAAATGTTTACTAAAAAGAAACTCCTCCACCATCATTTTTTATTATATAACAACCTCACACTTTCTTCCTCTGAAATCCTATAGCAATTTATTTTGGAACCATTTCTTTGATATTTTTCTCATGCAACCATGAATTTCCAGAATGCATTTGTTTGTCTCTCTAGCTAGAGCGTAAACAGGCAATGATCACGGATTATGTTTCTATGTAACCAAAGTGCTCTTCCCCTATGAGGGGATTCCTCATCAGGTGTGATTTTTATTAATTACTGAACAAAAGTGAGTGAGTGCTGAGAAATGGAAGGGGCAAGGAAGTTATGACATTCTACTATTTTAATGTTTTAGGCAAGAAATAATAAATGTCGGAATTGGGTATTGAAGTAGAAGAAAAGACACAGATTCAGGACATGAAGGTAGTGAAGTGCTGGAGCTGTCTGCACTGGTTCCGGATATGGCTAAACGGTTACATCCGGCAGTGTTATTCTCCCCGGGTTGTGTGGACCCTGCTGCCATGTGCCCATCAAAGGGAACAGTGCAGAGAGGTCTCCAAAGGACTGCTTTGGCCAGCTTTAAGTGGCAGAATGGCAACGTTTCCCTTTGTGAGATGAAGGACGTTTGCACTTAAAAGTCTTTAAGAAGAAGAAATACTGAGAGCAATTTCTGTAAAACCTTAAAATTAAATGTGTGGTTTTTCTCTATTGTGCTGCATCTGGTTTCTGTAGAATGAATCTTGTTGATGCCAGTTTCAAGGTTGCTATTCTTTGAGCTTTTCAACCAAGGTCAGACGAGAGGCAGCTCAGAGGCCTTGAGATTGTCATTGACAAGGAAAATAGAAGCTTTATAGCTGGAGCACTAATTAATCACTTCTAGAAAAATAGAAACAGGAAAAATATAAATATATACACATATATATGTATATACACACATAAAATTTTGCTTGTCAAAAGCTAATAAAAAATTTACTTTGTGATCTTATCCTCGTAATTATATGTGTTTAACCATACTTTAAGATACATTAAAATATATGCCCCATAACAAGATGAGTTCAGAGAAAAACTTTAGTCTCTATTACAGTACATTTCCAAATTACTGTTGTAGTCAAGGCTGCCCTTCAAGAAGTCTGAAGTTTCAGAATTAACTGTTTCCATTAAAATCTGAATCTTTATTGCCAATGTGTTTCACTAGATCCCAATATCTCAAAAGTAACTTAAGACAAAGAATGCTGTTCACAGTATTCTTATCTCCATGTACAAAATATAATAATTTACATTAGAATAATTCTTTTATGAAGCATTTCTCAAAATAAATGTTTCAATTGAAAACTTGTATGGAAACTAATTTGTTTCGAAGTCATAGTTTAATCATTCTGACCTTTCTTCACCAAACATTTCATGAGCACCTATTATATGCCAGATGCTATAAAACAACTTTACTTTGGACAAAAAGCATATTTCAGATATTTTTCTAAAATATCTAACACAAAGCAGAGCTTATTTGTAATAGGATAATTATGAATACTTTTTGTTAGTTGCTAGTTTGAAAGTTTGATTTTTTTGTTACCTTAAAGATGTTTGCTTACACTGAAATTTAGAAGTTGTTTTCAGGAAGAAATCATATTTTATTTTAATATATAAGTAGCATCATGCTATAGAAAAGCAGACTTTTCTAATTTAAAAAGATAATGTGAGTACAGTAATATTTCAGTCTTCCCAAATGTTAAACAATCAAATATGACACATAATTCATCCTCTTATTACACATTTACTGAAAACTGACTACCAGCCAGGAATTATATAAGGCTCTAAATATACAGCAATGATCGAAACATCCATCATTCTTGCCGTCATGGAATTTTGGATCTTACTATAAGAAAGGGAATTTGATCTCTTTTCTAACAGGAGTAAGAACTGCCTGCTGCAGAAAAATATAAGAAGGCCAAAGAACCTAGAATGGGAATTCAAACAGGGTTCCTAAAGTAGGTAGCCTCCAAACCAATACCCAAAGAGAGAAAGGATTGGCCAACCAAAGGAAAATAGTGGCATTCCAAGCAGCAGTAACAGCAATTATTCAGAAGAAGACAAATATCTTGGAAGGATTAGAATATGTTTAGTTGTGTGTTGAGTTTAGTATTTGATAAAAAATTGGTGAGAGATGAAGTTCTAAAAGGCGAGCTGGACCAACCTCAATATGGCTCTGTGATCCCTGTTAACGTTCTGTGAGCCCTGAGGGCAACCCCAAGTCACTGAATGGCTTCGGTAAGTGAATATGATAAGATTTGTGCCTTAAAATGATCACTCTGCCCACAGGGTTGGGAATGTAATGGAGGACAGCAAGAACAGAGGGAGGGAGACCAGACCCGAATGGTATCAAAGTGTGTGGGGATGATGGCCTGAACTAAAATGGTGGCAGTGGTGATGGAGAAAAAGTGATCAATTGGAGAGGTGATTGGTAGATGGAATCAACAAGATTGGTAATTGGTTGTACAGGAAAAGCAAGGGCAAGATAGGTCTATGCCAGACTTTCTCCACCTTGGCACTATTGACATTTTGAGCCAGATCATTCTTTACTGTGGGGCCTGTCCAGTGCATTGTTTGATATTTAGCAGCCCACTAAATGATAGAAACTTTCTCCCCTCCCCCCCAGTGACAACCAAAAATGTCTCCAACTATTGCCAAATGTTCCCTGGGGGAGCAAAATTGTCCCTGGTTGAGAACCACTGGTCTATTTAAATGACAGTGTTTTTCAGCTTTAGTTCTATATTGCAACCACCTGGGAAGCTTTTAAAACACCAATATTCTAACCTCGTCCCCTACCCATTAGATCAGAATCTCCGCGGGTAAGATTATAATTCTAAGGTGCAGCTAAGCTCAAGAGAGCTGCTGATATAGATAGTTTTTTAAAATAGTAGATTTTTAATTTCATAATTTTTAAATTTAAATTTAAAAAACCAGAGAGATTAACATGCTTCCACAAACACCGTACCTTTTATTAAACTGTAAACATTTTGAAGTAAAATTTTTAAATATCCTTCTCTTCACAGTGAACATAATGTAAATGTTCCCTTGTGATTCAGAGCCACAGTGATGAATGTTGGAAAATGTTAATATACAATATATAGAAACTGCTGTTAGACATTATTGCAAGGGGTGGGATGCCTAACCCCTACACCAGATGGCCCGAGACTATGCTTCATTGCTGGTTTTGCTTTTGTCCTTTGGATATCTCTAGCTAGTCCAAGAAATTACGGAATTCAAGGATCATTTCTTCCTGTTGTCATCAATGTGTCTATATCTATTCATCTTTTTCCCGCCCTTAGCAACCTTTATTCACTACATTTCACATTCTAATTTGGGATTTTAATCAACTGTAGACTGAGAAACCCTCTAAACCAGATTATTATAACTGAGCTAAATAATAATCAACATGGCTTTCAGGAAGAGGATAAGAATATCTTCAACAAAGTAATGTGATATTTAATATATGGAAAACTTCTCCACTCATTCTAAGAACTTAGTATAAAACAGACACTGAATTCAGACAAGAGATCTTGCTCCTCTTTCTCTCTCTCTCACTCACACACACACAGAGAGAGAGAGAGAGAGAGAAATTTCATCAATCAATGTAGATGCAGATATGAATAAAATAAAATAAATTTGTTAAATAATAATACACTTAGACTCTACAAAGTTTACCCCAAGAACAAAATGATTCAACATTAGGAAGTATAAGAATGAAATATAATATATTAATAGAAAAAAGAAAGAAAGGCATCTGATCATCTTTAATAGATATTGAAAACATGATAAAATTCAGCACACATTCTTGTTTTTAGAAAGACTTAAAATTAGCTATCTGGAAACACAAGACTTTTCTAAACCTATGAAAACATTTCAAACTTAAGAAAAGAACATTAGAAACTCTGGTTAATTAAGAACAAGATGAAAAAAAAACCGCCTTCTATCAACACTGCAATTAAACATTGAATTAGCAGTTCTAGCCAATGTTTAAAAAAACTTGGAAACAAAATAGGAGGCATAAATACTGGAAAGAAAGCAAAATGACCATGATTTGCTATTCAAGAAAATTAAGTAATAAAAAATTAAAATGAATTTTAAAAAGAGTTCAAGAAGGTAAGATAAGATAATCACACAAAAATCAACAATTTTCTAACATAGTAATAATCAATTAGGAAATATAATACAAAAAGATCACATTCATACCTGCAAAATAGCCTATGCATAAACCAAGAATAAAATATATGAGATTTAAATGGAGAAAATTACACAACTTCACTGAAAAACATGAAAGTCTATCTGAGTAAACAGATTTAGATAACATGTGCTTGAAGGTTAAATTCAGCACTATAAAAAGATAATTTCTTCCAAAATTAACCTAAAAGGTCAATGCATCCTAATCATTGTTCCAATTAAATATTTAATGAATCTTACAATTTACAAAAAAAATCTTATTCTGAAGTTCATTAGGAATAGAAAATGTACACAAATAAAAAAGAATATTTTAAATGATAAAAACTTGTCCTACAAATATAAAGCATACTAACAATAATTAAACAAAAGCAATATATATAGCCAAAGCATTTGTACCCCTGTAATATTCTGAAATTAAAAAAAAATAATGTGAGATTGGCACAGAAATAAACATATAGATCCTAAAAAAGAATAGGGTACAGACTCATCCCATATTGAAAATTTTTATATCAAAAATATGCCATTTCAAATCAATGAGGAAAAATGAATTATTTTACAAATGGGGCTGTTACAAGTGTCTGTCATTTGGGGAAAAAATAAAGTTATATGTGATCCTTCATACCATACACAAAAATAAATTCCTAATGGATGAAATATCTTAAAATTTAAAGTAAAACTATAAATACCTGAAGAAAATATAGTAGAGCATTTTCATATTCTTGCTATGGGAGAGCCTTCTTAATCAAGACAATGAATGCAGAAACTACCAAAAAATGGTTGATGAAATTTGCTAAATAAAAATTGAAAACTTATATATTACGAAGAAACATAAGTAGAATTAAAAGATGAGCAGAAAACTAAGCGAGGATATTTCTAGTACATATATCAGGCAAAGAATTGTCATCTATAATATTTTTTAAATCTTAAAAACCGTAAGAAAATGACAAACATAACAAACAAAATAGGCCACAAACATGAACAGATGGCTTACAAAAGAAATTCAAGTGGCCGATAAGTATGTGAGAAAAAAAGCATCATCTCACTAATAAACATAAATATGAAAATTTGACTATCACTACAATTTATGACTCTTCCTGTAATATTATAAATACTGACTAATAACTTGATAGTTTTCAAGAGCATGGTGGTAAAAGGACTTTTACAAGTTGTTGGTGGGGGATGTTATTATATCCTTTTTAAAGGACAATTTGGTAGCAGTTATCAAAATTTTAAATAAATAAGACCCAGTAAATTCAATTCTTAATAATATTTTCTATAGAATGATCAAAGAAATACAGAAATGTGCCCAAAGAAATACAAATGTTTTGTGAATTGCTTTCAAAAGTGAAAATTTGAAATCTACCTAATTAGGAATATTAATAAAGATTAAATAATTTATAGCACATCCATATCATGGAATACTGGGAAATTGTGTAATTATTTAAAAGACTGAGACAGAAAAGCATGTAATAGGATGGAAAGAGCTTCCAGATATAGAGTTTACAAAAAAAAAATGATTATATTTTATGCTTGGTTTCTTACTCTTCTTTGCCATGCTTCCCTCAGTAAGTACCTTATCAGTTGCCCCCGGAACAGTTCCTTAATAAATTACTTGCACATGAATCCTCACCTCAAGGTCTGTTTCTAGGCCAATCATCCTAAGATAGACTTCTATAGAGTATGGTGCAATAGAGGGGAAATCTCCACATTTACCCTTAGGGGCTACTGAACAGAACCAGCGCATATCTCCCCTATTAAATGAAACAATCTCTTGCGCATATAGGAAAATGACCAAAAATGTCTGAGAACTTATGTAAAGAATTGTTAAAGAGCAATTATCTCTGGAAATTAGGATTGAGGGGAGGTGAAGGATATTTTTAATTTTTACTCTGCATATTCTTCAAAATTGTCTGAATTTTTTACAGTAAGCATGAGTTCAAATATTCCAAGTGTAGTCAAAACCATTAACAAATTATTCTCTTTGTCACTGCCATTTTGTTTGCCTAAGTCTTCAGACTGGGTTTGGGTTATATAGGGAATACACAAAGTCTTCCCAAGGAGTATATGGACACAAAGAACTTTGAGAAAATCAAGTTCTGGATCCTTAAGTTCCATATGTACTCTTACCTAAAACTGATTATACTGACCCCTTTTCTGCCTGCCATTGCAGAAGTTGACTTCTGTCACTTTACTTCTCTATACTAAATATTACCATAGTGCATTTCCTCAGAGCATTAAAATCTCTGAGGTGCCAAAAAAAATTAAAAATATTGGTATTGCTGTTGGGGAAGTAAATGAGTCTAATGACTAAGTAACAAATCCTTTAGCATGGCAGGTAGTTTCCAGTTTTTTTTTGCTTTTGACAAAATGAAAGGACTAATTGAGTTGTCAGCTAATATAGCATTAAAATTTATTTTTGGTAATATATGACTATCTCGTATTTGGCGTATAATTCAGACAGAGTTAATGGAACTGAGTGTTATGACGAAACTCCTATTCTCATGTACTTATTTATTTGAAGGTTTATCAGTACATGCATCTAAAAGAGCAAACAATGGGAACAGATTTGATGTTGAACTATAGTTCTTTGTAGTATCAATTAGCATTCATCCAGAAATATAAATAATTAGAAAAAAATTCCTGGTCATCTCATTAAGAGATGCGATTTTGATAAATTTTTATTTTTAATGATAAATAATTATTTATCAAATTGTGTAATGTATTTATAGTGATTTGGTTGTGTCTTAATAATGATTCTACAGATAACCCAATACAAAAGAAACTTTCTACACCTAAAGATTAATGATCACGAATTATTTTTAAATTAATTTCTATTTGTATACATATTTTTGAAATGGAAAACTATAGCATAAAATTGTGTTGTCAAAGTATAATAAAAATTCAATTTCCAATAAGTATGTGAGGTAGCACATATGTTAATTAGCTCAACTGAGCCATTTCACAATGTACACACACATATTTTATTTTAAAGAATGAAACCATGAATTCAAATTACCATGAAAACCGGAAGAACAGTGTTCGTCCACGTTGATGTGTAATGAAAATGAATCCCTACTCTTAGAGAAAAACTCTTTGAAGCGGAAACCAAACTTTTTTTTTTAGCCTCCTCCCTTGCCTTCCAAAAAGAAATAAATAGAACAAAAGCAAACATCTTGACTCTTTTTTTGTTATTATAAATGTAGACTGCTAAAGGACTACTTCAAGGTTTCAAGTGAATATTTTTCTTAGGCTGCCTTCAGAGGTTCAGGATTTCTCCTTTTGGAACCTGCAGTCTACTATGGAAGATCAAATAAGTATTCCCTATTTCCAGTTGCAGTGCATTTAAAATCACAAATCCAACTTGTCTTTGATTTGGGTCTGGGCTAATTACCAATGAAACATTCAGCAATAATGGCCTCAAACATTTAAATATCCTATGAAACTACAATTAATTAAGAGAAAGCTGATTCTAAGAACTATGCCACCAGTGACAGAATGAGAGAAGAATTTTCAGTGTGGATGCCAAGTTCAGAGCAAAATGTCTGTAATCTTCTTCTCATTTTTGCAATATTTATAGATAAAGTACAGGGGATAAGAATTATATGAATAATGTTAAATAAAAGTGCATACAGAAGTGAGGGAAAAGAAAAAAGAATGAAACCAGACCCCTGTCTTTCAGCATATAGAAAAATAAAGTCAAAATGGACCAAAGACTTAAATGTAAGACCTGAAACTACAAAACTATAAGAAGAAAGCATTGGGGATGTGCTTCAGGACATTGATCTGGCCGCTGGGCAAAGATTTTTTGAGTAAAATCTCAAAATCATAGGCAACAAAGCCAAGGTTGACAAATGGGATTACATCAAGCTAAAAAGCAAAAGAAAATATCAACACAATGAAGAGACATCCTACAGAATAAAATAAAATATTTTCAAACTATCTGTCCAACAAGGGGTTAATGACCAGAATATAAACAGAGCTCTAGCAACTCAATAGTAAAAAAAAAAAAACAAATAATTCAATTTTTAAATGGGCAAAAGATCTGAATAGACCTTTCTCAAAAGAAGACTCTGAAATAAAAAAGAAAAAAGAAAGAAGACATACAAATGGCCAAGAAATATATGAAAAAAATGCTCAACATCATTAATTATCAGGGAAATGCAAACCAAAACCACAATAAATAATATCCAATTAAAATGGCTGTTATCAAAAAGATAGAAAATAACAGATGCTGGCAAGGATGCAGAGGAAGAAGAACACTAGTACACTGTTGGTGAAAATGTAAATCAACACAGCCACTGTGGGAAACAGTATGGGGATGCCTCAAAAACTGAAAATAGATCTACCATATGATCCAGCAATCCTGCTACTAAGTATATCCAAAAGAATGGAAATTAGTATATCAAAAAAATATCTGCACTCTCACGTTTATTGCAGCACTATTCACAATAGCCAAGATACGGAATCAACCTAACTGGCCATCAACAAATGAATGGATGAAGAAAATGTAGCATATATACACAACAGAGTATTATTCAGTCTTTAGAAATGAGATTTTTTAGTTTGCAGCAACATGAATGGAACTGTAGGACATTATGTTAAGTGAAATAAGGCAGGTGCAGAAAACACACAAATATTGCATGTTCTCACTCATATGTGGGAGCTAAAAAGGTGAATCTCATGGAGGTAGAGAGTAGAATGGTGGTTCCAGAGGCTGGGAAGGGTACAGGAAAGGATGGATGAAGAGAGGGATTGGTTAATGGGTAGAAAAATACAGTTTGATGAAAGGAATAAGTTTTAGTGTTTGAGAGCATAGTATGGCAACTATAATCAAAAAGAATTTATAGTATATTTCAAAATAGCTAGAAGAGAAGATTTGGAATGTCCCCAATGCAAAAGAATGATAAATGTTTGAGGTGATGGATATTCCAATTACCCTGATTTGATCATTATACATTGTATGCATCAAAATATCACATGTACCCCATAAATATGCATAAGCATTATGTATCAATAAAAAATTATGTTGCGCATGAGAAATATATACTATTTTTATTTGTTAATTTAAAAAGAAGGAGGCCGGGCGTGGTGGCTCACGCCTGTAATCCTAGCTCTCTGGGAGGCCGAGGCGGGCGGCTTGTTTAAGCTCAGGAGTTCGAAATTAGCCTGAGCAAGAGCGAGACCTCGTCTCTACTAAAAAAATTTTAAAAAAAGAAATTAATTGGACAGCTAAAAATATATAGAAAAAATTAGCCGGGCGTGGTGGCACATGCCTGTAGTCCCAGCTACTTGGGACGCTGAGGCAGTAGGATTGTTGGAGCCCAGGAGTTTGAGGTTGCTGTGAGCTAGGATGACGCCATGGCACTCACCCCAGGCAACACAGTGAGACTCTGTCTCAAAAAAAAAAAAAAATTTAAAAAGAAGGAAAAAGAAAAGAAAATTTTTAAAAATCAATTTCAAGTATAAAAGAAAACACTAAAACCTCCTACTGTTTAAAAAAAAGATTATTCAGGGAAGGGCACGCCTTTAACCTGCATTTGGGGAAGGCAAAGACATAAAGTGTAGCTAGAATGTTTGTACCCTCACAATACCTTGGAATAATAATAAAATAAATAAATAAATAAATAAAAATTTTAAAAAAAAGTAAAAATAAAAATAAATGAAGATTCAGGAAAGGTCCATGAGCCAAGGAATGCAGGCAGCCTCTAGAAGCTGGACAGGAAGAGTAAACAGATTCTCCCATAGAACTTTCAAAAGGAACCAGCCATTCCAACATTCTTCATGTTAGCCTAGAAAGACTGACTCCAGACATCTGGTGTCCAGAATTGTAAGAGCAATAGATTGATGTTGCTTTAGCCACTAAGTTCATGGTAATTTGCAATAGCAGCAATTGGAAACTTGTACAGAGGGATCCAAAAAGAGTTGGTATTGCCCTCTCCGCCAGCTTTAAAGGCTCTCGGCTAGCCCCTAGGGCCTTTTCTCCGAAATCCTGCAACCGTTCTGCATTGCCCTAAATGACCAAGTAACATATCACCCTCTATTGGACTGTGAGACTCCAGTCTGATCTGGTGATGGCATCTTCTAGGGAGGAAAGCACTAGCACAATACCCATGCCAACCGATAGTGGCTGCTATCTGAACAGCACCTGCATGCATGCGGGGCCCTGTGGGGTTTCTGAAAGAGAGGCTCTGTGGCCTGGTGGGAGAGCAGCTAGAACCCAGAGCCCACGTTTCGTCTCAGCTCTGCCATTGACTAGCTCTGGTGAATGGAGCAAGTTACTTAACCTCCCTGTGCCTCCATTTCTTACTCTGAAAAATGTGGCTGATGCTACCAGTGTCTACCTGCTGAAGTCATTGCAACGCTGAAGGGAGCCCATGTGCTAAAGTGCATAGCACCGTGCCTGGCATGCACACCTCCCCACAATTCAGCAGCTAAAAGATTAATGCCTGGCACATCAGAGAGGATCTCTAGAGTTTATTCTGACCAGCCAATTCATGCACCATATGAGTTACTAAATACTTTTAATATCATCCTTGAAAATGGCAAATAATTCTAGAAATGAGTATTCCAGAAACACCCAGCTGAGTCTTTCCCAGATTCCTGAGCCACAGAAATCATAAGAGAATGAAAATAAGATAAGGAAAGAACAAGTGATCAGAGTGATGTAAGATTTACTAGGAAAGGAAGAGAGGAAAAGCCATCTATCCATCCAGCATCTTCAGTTCTTTGCAGAAGAAGGAACATGGTTGGTGACTCCACCAGATGTTGGGAAATTTGGGGAAAGAGCAAAGAGTGCTTTACCAGCCACAGTAAAGACAGCCTAAGCAAAGCATTTTCCCAAAAAGTGGAAATAATGTCTTCCAAGATGTGTTTCTAGAATCTTGCCAGTCCCCCATAAGGAGGAAGAATTTTATTTTTCTCTATTTGAAGCTGAGTGGGCCTGAAACTTGCTTATAAAAAAGAGAATGTGATGGAAGTAGAGTTTCATGTGTTCCAGAGCTGGGTGTTAAGAGGATACCCAACCTTGTTGGCTGGAACATTCATGCTTAGAGCTTAGAGGTGTCATGGAAGCAGCCAGCCTGAGGCCGCCATGTTGGAAGGAAGCGCAGACTCTCCCACGCCCTGAGACCACATGAAGGGACAGCAATGCCCAGTTAGTTTTCAGCTGCTCCAGCCACAGCCACTGTGTGGTTACAACCATATGAGACCCTGAGCTAGAACCACCTAGCTGAGCCTTTCCCAGATTCCTGACCCACAGAAACCAAGAGAGATAACAAAATAAACATGTTGTTTTAAGCCACTACATTTTTGTGATGATTTGTTACGCAGCAGTAGCTAACCAATATACAGCCCTTGGGGAATTTCCTGGTATGTTTCCTTGATTGTTTCATGTCTCTGCCTTCTGCTTCCCTTCTGTTCCAGGACTCTGCTTTCTGCTGAGCTTGTCTGGAGCTGTGGCTCAGAAGCCCAAAGGTGAGTGCTCAGAGCCAGAACAGAGACAGTGTGGCCCAAGGTAACCCAAGGCTGGACCAGCCGCCACCCACGTTCTCCAACAGGCTAAAAAAAAGTGTTTATTTTGGGGGCGATACCTGGGAAGGCTTGCTCCTGTGCTTGTTTGTTTAACTGACCGTGACGTCAAACATAGATATCTTTTTATTTATCTTTTTGGATGGTTTTTACTGTGTCTGTCTGTTTTTACTAACCACGGGGGGCACATTGTATAGATAAAGCATTAAATAAAACACACAAAGTTTCATGAAGTGAGCATTCTAGTGGAGCGAGACAAAGCAGAGATAACCTTTATCATTCTGATCATACAGTCAACAAATAACAAACAAGATTGTTTCTGTTTGCCTTTACTCTCCCGGACTCTCGCTAAATTCAGATTCGAGGTCTAGGATGGAGCCTGAAAGTCTGCAATTCTTTTATTTATTTATTTATTTATGCCTTAAGCATAAACAGAAATTTATTCCCTAACAGTTCTGGAAGCCAAAAGTCCAAAACCAAAGCATTGGCAGGGCTCTGAAGGCTCCAGGGGAGGACTCTTCCTGGCCTCTTCCTAGTTTCTTGTGGTTGCTGCAATCCTTACGTTCCTTGGCTTGTATATGCATCACTGCAATCTCTGCCTCCATAATTACATGTCATTTTCTCTGAATGGGTCTGTGTCCAGATTTCTCTGTTCGTATAGGACCACCCTAATCCAGGATGGCCTCATCTTAACTCGATTACATCCACAAAGACCCTATCTCCAGAGAGAATTGCATTCTGAGGTTCTGGGCGAACACAAATTTTAGGAGGACACTGTTTAAACCAGTAGAGCCAATATGGTAAGGTATTAAGTCCTGGGAAAGATTAAGAGTGGACTTTCAGAGCTCACTCTGAACTAAGCAGAATCTGGGCAAGAAGGGAAGGGATGAAACAGGAATGAGTCAAAAAAGATTCCAGAGAATTGTTCATATTTAGCAGGTGACTACTTTGTTCCACTGAGGACAATATCACCTCTTCTGAGCAGACTCTCCTGAAAAACTCTGAAGTTAAAAATTGGAAGGAGAGGCCAAGGTGGGAGGATTGCTTGAGGTCAGAAATTTGAGACCAGCCTGGGCAACACAGCAAGACCCCATCTCTAAAAATATTTTTTTTTTTTTGAGACAGAGTCTCACTGTGTTGCCTGGGCTAGAGTGAGTGCCGTGGCGTCAGCCTAGCTCACAGCAACCTCAGACTCCTGGGCTCAAGCAATCCTACTGCCTCAGCCTCCCAAGTAGCTGGGACTACA